>CM060560.1:33915824-34178324 GCA_030625065.1 Alectoris magna | reverse complement strand
TTATTCTGATGAAACAGTTCCCTTGCTGAAAGCATCTGGGACAAAATGGAAGACTTAGTGTTCATTATTTGTTTCTTTTTGGGAAAGTTGAAAAGGTCTGGGCTGGTAAAGAAGATCTATTGGAAGAATATTTATGTGAGAGAGATTTTATGTTTGAGAGCCTTGTAACTTGTATATTAATTGTTGATTGCTCATCATCTCTCATTTATTTGAACTTGCCTTTAAATACTTTTTTTTTTTTTTAACTGTGATTATCTAGCATGAAAGGTGGTTTTAGTTTAGGTTCATATTAGTTCATAATATGTTTGCATAAAAATAAATTGTCAAGATGTAATGGTATCATGTTTCATTGAAGATTTAGCTGTAATTTAGCTGTACCATAAGCCCAACATTGATTCTACACGCTATCTCAGAATAAGCTGTATTTTCAGACATTTTCCAGCAGTGAAAAGAGCCTTCCATAAATTTTAAAGGGAAAAATAATAAAAAATTGTTGCAACTCTTCTAGACCTAGAGGATTTTATGTTGCATGAACATGACTACATCAAACTTCTCAGCAAGTTTTTTTTGTATTTGCAGCCAAATCCTTATGTCCATATGCAGATATTACTGTGTTAAGCACAGTATGCTTGGCAGGAATGGGTACAACGTACACAACCGTCTAGTCAGCTGCAATATCCATTTGCAAATCTGTCTCAGGCAAATGAGACTAAGAGTGCAGGAGCAATACATTTCTTCAGTTAACATAAACAAATCTGTGCCTGATCTGTGCTCCATGTGCTGTTCCTCCTGAGCCACAAACATAAGTTCTTTTTCTAACTTGGCTTTTGTTTTTGCTGTATGAAGTAAACACCGGTACCTACCTCTCAAATATTATCTCCAAACATTGTCTTATGTTTTTGTAGCCCTAAATGGTCTTCCTGTATGTTTTTCAACATTTTGCATATTTTATACATGTCTAATATCATTAAAGAGAGTTTTGTAAGAGAGCTGTCTTCAGATAAGGCTAGTGATTAGGGATAACTACTCATATCTTCAGGTTGGTGATTACTTTCTTCAACTTCCTCATCTGAGAAATCTTCTGAGAAACCCAACCTCCATACATTTCTAGACTGACTTTTTAAAATATCATTTTGATGTGCCAATATCTTGTACCTGAATCTACTCCACCTCACTGTCAAGTGTTTCAGGAAAAGCATTTACAACCTTTAATACTTTCTTAGATTTGTGTTTGCTTTGTTAATCTGTTTTCTGTAATCAAATAAATAAATAAATATTATTTGGAGAATGGGACCTACTTTTTCCACTTTAGTTACCTAACTGGCAGCTGCATTTTATCAGCTAATGAACCAGTTTTCTAAAAAGGCATGCTTCACTTTCCTATAGTCAATAAAAAGCGGTGGATGCCCGTGAATGCCTCCAGAGGGAGATCCTGCCTGCTTAAGTTTCACATGCCTAAGTTTTAACAAAACATGTCAAAACAAACAGTTTGTTTTCAGCCAATCCTGGCTTCCTGCAATTAAAGAGATGAGCCATTCTATCCCCATTTACTACCTGTGTACTACACTTACCTGTGTTTGACTGTACTGACATGTAGGTTTGATTAACACTTATGACTCATTAGCCAATTTTGTCCAGACTGCTTTTATGATACTAGATGTTAATCTGGAGACAATTTCCATTTCACTGCCAAAACACCTTTGTACAAGGGAATCTTTTCATAAGGTCTTTGAAAGTATTTATGAAGATTTGCAAATAAATATCTTTGGCTTTCTTTCCACGGTAACATTCTTGTTCTCATTATAAATGTTCTTTCATGCTTTACCACTCCAAGGATTCCTTGTATCTCTTCCTTGTCATTTTGGGTTGGCACAATTACAACAGTCTTAACCACATCAAAAGCAAAATTACAGTCTTTTCTGGCATATCATGTTTTTCAGGTTCATTAGTCCCAGAAATTTACATGTTTGATTGTTTAATTTGAAATCAGTTACTCTGCGGTTGTTTTTTATTACTTTTCCAAATCTTTTCAGAAGTATGGATGAAATTCTCTGGCTTTTTTTCCCTTTTTTTTTCCTGAACATCAAAACATCAAGTTTGTCAGTCGTAGAACTTTCTATGCAAATGGAATCAAATGACAGAGTAAAAATAGGCTTTTTAGTAAAAAGAAAGCCAGAAATCTTTTTATATTTATGGTAAAAATTCAGATTTGGATTTGCTAAATTCTTCATTGTTTCTCTTCCAGTTTTCTTTTTACTATTTTATAAGGCTCAGTCAGTTATTTTTACCAACACTCAGATGAAGGCTTATGATTTACTTGGACTTGTGCAAAATATTTGATGCTGCTCTGCATTACATCCTTGTCTCCAAAATGGAGATACATTAATTTGATATATGGAACACTCAGTGAATAAGAAACTGGCTGTGTGGTTGCACTCAAAGACTTGTAGTTTGTGGCTTGATGCCCAAGTGGAGACCAGTGGTGTGTGGTGTGCCTCAGGGGTCAGTATTGGTACAGGTGCTATTTAACATCCTTGTCCATGACATAGACTGTGAGACTGAGTGCACTCTCAGCAAGTTTGTGGATCACACTGAGTTGCAGTTGACATGCTGGAGGGAAGGGATGAAGTCTAGAGGGACCTTGACAGACTTGAAAGGTGGTCCCAAGAGAAAACATGATTCAACAAGGCCAAGTGCAAAGTCCTGCACCTGGGTTGGGGGAGTGCCAAACATGAATACAAGCTGGACAATGAGTGGATCAAGAGCAGACCTGTGAAAAAAAGAAGTCGGGGGTATTGTTGACAACAATGAGCCATAAATGTGAGCTTTGCAGTTAGACAGCCAACCTTATCCTAGGCTCATCAAAAACAATGTGATCAGCAAGGCAAGGGAGGTGAGTGTTCCCTTCTACTAAGCTCTTATGAAACACCACCTGGAGTACTGCATTTATCATTTTGCGGCAGTCCTGGCTAACCGGGGATGTCCCGGTGGATTGGAAACTGGCAAATGTGATGCCCATCTTCAAAAAGGGCCGGAAAAATGATCCTGGTAGCTACAAGCCTACCAGTCTCACCTCGGTGCCTGGGATGGTTATGGAACAAATAATCTCGGGAACCATCATGGACCAACTGAAGGTCAACGAGGGGATCAGGCCCAGTCAACATGGGTTTACGAATGGTAGATCCTGTCTGACAAACCTGATTTCATTGTATGACAAGGTGACCCGCTTAGTGGGTGAGGGTAAGGCAGTTGATGTGGTCTACCTGGCCTTCAGTAAGGCCTTTGACACTGTCCCCCATAACATTCTTGTGAAGAAGTTGGCTGCCCATGATCTGGATGGGTGTATGCTCTGCTGGGTGAAGCACTGCCTGGATGGCAGGGCCCAGAGTTGTGGTCAGTGGAGCTGAATCCAGTTGGCGGCCAGTCACAAGCGGTGTCCCCCAGGTCTCCAGCCCAGAAGCTGGGACCGCTTCTGTTTAACTTCTTCACTAATGATCTTGATGAGGGGATTGAGTGCACCCTCGGTAAATTTGCAGACGACACCAAGTTGGGAGGAAGTGTTGACCTGCAGAGGGGAGAAGGGCACTACAGAGGGACCTGGGCAGACTGGGTCAATGGGCCAAGGTTAACAGCATGTGTTTCAATAGGGCCAAGTGTCGGGTCCTGCATTTTGGTTACAAGAACCCCAGGCAATACTACAGGCTTGGGGAGGAGTGGCTGGAAAGCTGCCTGATGGAAAGGGACCTTGGTGTACTGATGGACAGTCGGCTGAATATGAGCCAGCAGTGTGCCCAGGTGGCCAAGAAGGCCAATGGCATCCTGGCTTGTATCAGGAATGGGGTGGTGAGCAGGACTAGGGAAGTCATCTTGCTCCTGTAGTCGGCATTGGTGAGGCCTCACCTTGAGTACTGTGTTCAGTTTTGGGCACCTCAGAACAAAAAGGATATGGAAGTACTGGAGCAGGTGCAGAGAAGGGCAGTGAGGCTAGTGAAGGGCTTGGAGAATATGCCCTATGGGGAGAGGCTGAGGGAGCTGGGGCTGTTTAGTCTGGGGAAGAGGAGGCTGAGGGGAGACCTTATTGCTCTCTTCCAGTATCTGAAAGGAGCTTACAGTGAGAGTGGGGCTGGTCTCTTCTGACTGGTGACAGGTGACAGGACGAGGGGAAATGGCCTCAAGTTGCACCAAGGTAAGTTCAGGTTGGACGTTAGGAAACACTTCTTTACAGAAAGGGTAGTTAAACACTGGAATAGACTCCCCAGGGAGGTGGTTGAGTCACCGTCCCTGGATGTGTTTAAGAGCTGTTTGGATATGGTGCTCAGAGATATGATTTAGCACAGGGTTGTTAGAGTTAGGGTATTATGGTTAGGCTGCGGTTGGACTTGATGATCTTCGAGGTCTTTTCCAACCTGAGTAATTCTATGATTCTATCATTTAGCTTGGGGGCTCCCGGTGTAAGAAAAACACAGACCTGTTAAAGTAATTCCAAAGTAGGTTCATAAAGGCTATCAGAAGGCTGGATTTCCTCTCCTGTAACAGTTAGCTGAGAGAGTTGGGGGTTTTTAGCCTGGAGAAGAAAACGTTCCAGGAAAACGTTGTTGCAGCCTTTCAATAATTACAGGGGGACTATGGGAAGAATGAGGAGAGACTTTATTAGTGAGTGTGGTGAGGTGGTGAGGCACTGGAACAGATTGCCAGAGGAACTGTGAATGTTCCATCCCTGGAATTGTTCAAGGCCAGGCTGGATGGGGCTTTGAGCAACCTGGTATAGTGGAAGATGTTCCTGCCTATGGCAGCAGGGTTGTAACTAGATGATCTTTAAGGTTGCTTCTAACTCACACCAGTCTGTGAATCTAGGATTTTATAAATCTGTGACCCTTTAACATCCAGTAAACATACTCACCAGGTGGTCAATCTAGTCACTTTATTATCTCGGAGCGTTTAGTTTATCCTTGATTTATCTTTATGTATTTGGAACGTTTTTTTTTTTTTTTTTTTTTTTTTTCCTGGAAGGAGAATCTCAGTCTCAAACTTCTGGTCTCTTTTACCTTCAATCAATGCAGTACTGTAATAATATAAGGTTTCTGCACTGGTTGCATTAAACTACTTTTAAATCCGAGCACACACAAACTTCCTTCTTTTACTTACCAGACAAAGTCCACTTTCAGACCACTTAGCATAATAATAATAATAATAATAATAATAATAATAATTTTATTTAAAAAGATAGTTGGAACAATATCACCTTCCATTGTAAATTCAGCTGTTTGTCACTGTCCAAAACACTGAGAATAAGTATGAGCATATGCCCGTATAGATGAAAGACTTTTGTTGGCTTTAGTTTTTGGATATACATGCGTCTGTGAAAGAGTGATGCACTCTGTGAAAGAAGTCCAGACAAAAAGATAGGCAAAGCTGAAAGTAAGGATCAGATGCATTTGAACAAATCCTGAGAACACAGTCTGAGAAAAACATAAAAATAAAAGAATATGAGAAAAGTTTTGGTTGAAAATAACACCAACAAAAGATGAAAGGAAGTGTTTACTGTATTTTTCATACCTTTATTTATCACTAACTTTCTCATGGAGGCCAGAATTTAAAGCATTTTTAGAAATAAACAAGACTACAGTAAAGAAACCTTAGTCTCTGTTTCCATTTTCTTTTTAAGAGAGAAAAAATACTTATATCCCCTTATTTAGTAGAAAAAGAAACAGACTCATGTGCATCTATAGCTTTGTAATGCCTACGCTGTCTAAAGATAAACGTCAGAAAACAGTCTGAATGAAGTGACTCATGTTCCTTAGGCTTCTATGCTTATTTACAGGTTTATATTATGAATTCACTATTTATTTCTTACTCCATAATAAAATCAGTGTATTTTTTATTTTTCTGTACTGCTCTAGAAGACTACATCAGCCACAAGATCTTGGCACAAGAACATGAATTACAGAGCTATTTTTTCTGTATACAATATCTTCCCATAATAAAACATACCTAAGCACAGCATTTGGCCTCAATTTATTTTTATGTCTCTTGTTTATTATTAATAACTATTATAAAATTTTAATAAAAACTTTTTTTTTTTTCAGATTTTCACATAGGAACATATTATTTCTGTCTTAAATCCTTGTAACAAAAAAACACTTGCTAAGTAGTTTCTTTTATTTTGGAGTGGTCAGCTGAGATTCTTCACTTAGGAAGACAAGAACGGTAAAATGGATCTCGCTTCCTTTTTACAAACTCACAGTGGACTGTGCTAGCAAAACTGGGAAGGCATTTATTAAATGTCACTTAAAAAGGCACTCAAGTCTTATACTGTAAGATTCACTCTCTACTTTGTCAGTCTTTTACAGCTGGCCTTGTATATATTGCATGTATGCTGTTTCCTTCTTACTTTCTTTGAAGGTCTGGCTTTGGGACTTTGAAAGCTAATCTAGTTCTTCGCATACTAGCAACTTGTCCCTGTGCTAGCCAGTGTTTTACATGTTTTATTTTCAAAACAAAAATGTTTTAAATTGTAAGTAAGTTGGAGCTTTGTATCCCCATATTCAACCTAAAACAGTCCTAATGAACCTATACAAAAGTTAAGACACTGTGATGCATACTGTGGCAAAAAAACACACTCTTTAAAGCTCATCAGGGAGTTAGGTGTATAAGAAGGAGAATGTTCAACAAGGAGAGCTTCTAGCTGAAGTGTGACTTCACCGTAGTCTCTAGTAATGGTTGCTTTGTTATACCTCTAGCACCTTTCTCTTCTGCCTTCCTTCTGCCCACTAACAAAAGATGGGAGCTTTTCCCCATGATTAATTGCATACATGAGCATGTCTGGACCCACCTTTTGCTGGTTCTGTATGCTTGTATTAATAAAGGTGTGTTGTGTTTTTGCACAGATACAACATACTACCAGTATTTATCTACCATGTTATCTACAATGAAAAATATGTGAATTAATTTTAGTGTAACAAAAGTTAAGACACTGTGATGCATACTGTGGCAAAAAAACACACTCTTTAAAGCTCATCAGGGAGTTAGGTGTATAAGAAGGAGAATGTTCAACAAGGAGAGCTTCTAGCTGAAGTGTGACTTCACCGTAGTCTCTAGTAATGGTTGCTTTGTTATACCTCTAGCACCTTTCTCTTCTGCCTTCCTTCTGCCCACTAACAAAAGATGGGAGCTTTTCCCCATGATTAATTGCATACATGAGCATGTCTGGACCCACCTTTTGCTGGTTCTGTATGCTTGTATTAATAAAGGTGTGTTGTGTTTTTGCACAGATACAACATACTACCAGTATTTATCTACCATGTTATCTACAATGAAAAATATGTGAATTAATTTTAGTGTATAGATTTTCTGGAAAGCAATATTTATAGATGATATTGGTTTAAAAATATAAGTTGTAAATTGTCTGAACTCAGGCAGATTACTACATTTTACTTACCATTGGGAGTTTTTCATCTTTTTTTCTTGAAAGAGATACTTCCTTAAAATTTTATTTTGTGTGAACACAGATCTACAGAAAATTCAAACCTATTCAGATTTCACTCTTCGTAGATCTTTACTTTCTAGCTTCAAAATATGATGTTAGGTATTTTCAGACATCAAGTAGCACTGGCTGGCATTCGTAGGGACATTATTGCTTTTGATGGGAGAATATTGTAGAAAATTGTATGAGATTGATCTGCACAAGCAACAGCAGATTATTTATCACTCCAAAATTTGTTAACAAACTTTCTGCTTACAGAATTTAAGACATCAGTTGTTCTGGCTTGTAAGGGACAGAGCTGGCAATTGCTACACATACAGTTCCCTACTTGTCTCTGCCAGTACACCATAATCTTGATTAGTGATATTGCCTGATATTCTACTCTTTCACATCTCCTGAGTCCAGACTTCCAGCCATGCAGAACTGTGCCATATTTGTAGGTTCAGTGGGGTGTGACAAACAACTCATTTGAGACTAAAAGCAGTATTTGAATTCAGGTCTCCTGAGGTAAAAGGCTAGTTCACTTATAATTTATGTTATCTAGCTCACTCATGACAAAGATTTTCTGCACCAGAAATGCCTTGACAGGTGTTAGTACAAGGCACCATAGTTACAATTAATGCAACAGCATTATTAAATTTGATGTTGACATGTGCATTAATAACCCTTGGACTGGCATAAGAAAATCATTCGGCTATATTTTAAAGGTTTAATTATATGTGTGCATATTTGTGTTTGGTGTCTTTCACACCCACAGTCAATTTTCCTTGCCTAATGCCTTCTGTCACATTGGTATTATAAAGCAGATGTTTATTATAAATTATACCTCTTTAATATATGAGTACATAAAGATGAGTTTATGAATTTTCAAGATTGCGTCTAACGAATTAAACTCCATATGAAAATCAATCCTACAGATTCATTTGCAAAAGGATTACCTGAATTGCAATATTGTATAACTGCATACTTAAACTCTGTTACAGAAAGAAAGCATTTAGGAATTGTTGAAATACTGAAATGTATCAAGATAAAAGACTCTAAATTTCCCTGTCATACTCAGTTCTTCTCCCCATCAATAATCTTACTGTCAACCTTCTCTGCTGTTAAAAATCTTTTAAAAATTTAAAAAAATAGTGCTAAGAAACTGTTCTCTTCAACTGCTTACAAAATGCTCGACAGTTCTGAATGTTTGTAAAGTGAAAAGAGTGTAACAGAAACAAATCTAAAAAAGAATGTTTTCTTATGTATATCTCTTCCTATAACTGCAAGAAAAATGTACTCTCTCCTCCATTGATGGAGTGAAAATTTTCTGCACAGCTCTTTGTTTTTAAGGTACATTTTCACTCTCAGTAGCTTAAATTCTATCTCATTCTGAGAAAAAAGAAAAGTTTTACACAGTTGGAATTATATGCCATGGTATTTTGAAAATTAAAAAAAAATCCCTGCAGTTATTGTAATTTAGTATCAGGGGGTAATTTCATCTACAAATCTGCTAATTGCTCTTTGACCCCCTTGTTAAGTTTGGCTATACTCATAGCACAATAGACTTTAACCCTCTTTCTTTTCTCCAAGATTAGTACTTATAAGTAGCTTAACATATGTAAAAATAGAATGAATTATTTAGCAGTCAGGAGAAGGAAATGGATCCAAAATAGAATAAAATATTCACAGTTAATTGCAGGGGAAAAAAATAAAAATCCGAGGATGGTTTATACAAAACCTGTTTCTTCCTTTCTTAGGGAAAGAGTAATATTACTTGAATTCATATGTTTTGAGACCTATCAGGACAGTAACAAACGTAAAACACAGAACAAATTTGCTGTGTTAAGGTGGTGGGCTAGATGAGTTTTTCACATCTCTTTCACTGGAAAGACCCACTGCTTTCTCCATTGCTTTATATGATGAGGAAATAAAATATTAAAATACTTTTTGAAATACCCTTTTGCTTTTATCATTTTTACATTTGTGCTTTCTTAGCTATTGAATTTTGGGATGCATTATATATTGTGTACTCTTGTGTTCTGATGCTTTCTCCCACCTTTTCCCTTGGTCCTGTTTCTTTTATGACCGGGATTTATACGAGCAATTGGAGATGCCTGCTATGTGTCTGTCTATAATTGAACTTCTATAGCTCCCTCTAGAGAGAGTAACAGACTGACAGTACAATTTATCTCATCCCAATGTAAACATTTCAAATAGGTCAGATGAAATATCTTTAAAATGCCATTTCTTCTCTATTGGCTGTAAAAAGTGAATGTGGTAAATTATAAAATAGTAGATGTCAACATTTTGGTTATCTAAAAGCAAGTGACATGAATCTCACCTTGTTATCTACTTTCTTATTTAATATTAATTTCCATCAGTGTTGCTGATGCAAGCTCAGTCTCTGCCATAGGGAAGGCTGCTTCTGCCAAGTTTCTCTGTGCTTTCCACTGGCCTAATTTTTAAGGGAGCAACCGCATTTCTGAGTTATTGGAGTGAAGTGAGGGATATCTCTGTTATTTTGTGATGAAGGAAGAGAAAAAATACAGCCTTTTTTTTTTTTTTTTTTTTTAATAAAACGTACATTTTGATTAAATATTTTCATTAGGTTTTATTTGTTTTGATTTTGTCTTCATTTGGAAAGGAGTAACTTTTACATCTTGACAGCATTTGTACTAAAATTCATTTAAGAATGGAGCAAAATATAAGGGGAAGTAAAAGGTGTAATATTTATTAATTATTATTATTCTTTAAATGAGCTCTTCTTTAAATGAGCTCTCCTTGCACATCTTTTTCTTTTCAGAGAAAAAGTGTTATAAGTCAGTTTAGGAGAGATTTTCCTACCTTCTCTAGTCGGTACCATAGCTAGAAGGTTGGATGCCCAGGCAATGTTCTTTCTGACAGCACCTTCCATTTTATCCATATACCAGACTTCTTTCCAGTTCTAGAAAAGATGATCTTTTGATTTATTTTTTAAACTTGTATTTTTAACAGTCCTCTTCTCATGGCTTAGCTTTGGGGTCAGATAATTTCTATCATCAGGATTCCTACTGCATGGTAACTGTTCGTGGAACAATACAGTTATAAGTTGGTTATGCCTTCTAGTTTCATTAATAAATGCAAACAACATTGTTTCATTTTGTGATTAAGGAGAGAAACTGGTGAAACTTCTAAATGGAACTAGACAACTGAAACAATAGCATTTGAAATAAGTGTCAGAGTGGAGAGATTTGGATAGTGTGTTTTTAGAGTTCTGAAACTTCTGTCAGAGAAGCAAAAGCTTCTGAGAAAGAAAGAAACTGCAACAAGGAAGAAATGGACCTGGTTTCAGTTAGCTGAGTAATATGAAATAGAGGAAATGCTGAAAAAAAGCTGAACATTACCTAACAAGAACTTGAAGCAGTCAGCAAGTTTGATTGCTTCATTTGATTCTTGCTGTGTTCAAGAAAAAAGGGCTATACACATTTTATTGTACACAGACAAGATTGAATCAAACATATCTGATGTCATCATCAATATACTCCTTTTAATGGTTTTGTCTTCCCCCAAGCAGTCTAAAATTTGATTAATTGATCAAGTCAAAACAATTTAATAGTACACAGGGGAAAAGAATAGTTTGCATTGGCCCAAGTGCACAGTTGAAAATAGTAATTTCCTGTTAAATACTGGTTCTTGCCTCTTTCTTCTCCTATTTCAGCTCTGGGAAGGCCTGTGGGCTCTGCTGTCATTCCACTGTTGATATACTCACTAGCTGCATGAGTAGCAATATGTTATTTTCATGTCAAAGTGACCCTCCAGATAGTGTTTGCTTCACCAAACCTGATGGATTATATGGTTTTTGTTGTTGTTGTTGTTGTTTGTTTGTTTGCCCCTTGTTTTGTTTTGTTTTGTTTTTTCCCATGGCTGTTGTCTTTCCTAGATTAATCCCATATTTCTTATCAGCGCAAAACTTTGGGCTTCTTTCTTCATGGCATACCCTGATGAGGGCAATAGCTGCAAACACTTTGAATGTCAAATTCTTCATTACTGAAATACTTGAAAAGCCTCATTAGTAAGAAACAAAACAGAAACACCCACATTCATTTTACTTATCTGTGTCATCAGTGACAGTTAGGGAAGACAAACATGCTTCCCCTCTATTACTGGCATCATTCAAGCTGTAAAGCTTGAAGGAAAGCACATGCAAATAAATACATGAAACTTATTGAAATATTTAACAATGGCTCTAGACAAGCAGGCATTGCAGTATGAATCAGTTTGAAATAATACCAGGAAACACTTTACAACATCCTATTTTTCCATTCAATGCTTCTTGAAGTCTGAAATAAGAAAAATAGCCTTCAAAAAAAAAAAAAAAAAAAAAGGAAGAAGGAAGGAATTGTGTATTTCCTTTTTGATCTAAAGACAAAAAGTAATTTGACTCAACCAAGTCACGGGGGAGTACACACGTGAAACCCTCACAGACCATCTTCTTGTATTCTGTGTGTACAAGATCTGCTTATATGTTATTAAACCAGTTAATTACTATTTTCATATAAGCAAAAACACAATTGCTTTTAACAGCAAAGCACTGTTTGCAAGCTATTGGGCAAACAATCATCAGCAACATGAAAAAAGGCTACTGGTAAATGTATCGACTGCACAATATATGTACTACAAGATGAAAGTGCTGTGAGTGCAGAACTGTTATCACACTCCCCACAGTCTCATTCTCACTTGTTTCTCTGGTATACATGTGTGGTTGGCTGGCAAGTCACTTGATTACAATGTGGGAAGTGTCTAAGTTCAAAGTTAGACTTGCATCTTTGTTTTCCCTTTGGAGATTTCTTTCTTCCCTGACAGTCTTTTTCTCATTTCCACTTTTTATTTTATTTTATTTTATTTATTTATTTGAAACAAAGCATTCTGGCTCTTTATTTCAAACAAAGTTATTCATTTCAAATTCTGCTGCACAATTTTTATTTTTATTTTTTGCCCTAGAGGATTACAAGGTAGCTGAAATAACTTGAAAACAAAGCCAAATATTAAGCGGATTTTTTATTGTTGTCTTCTCAACCGAATAAAAGTAAAAATCCACTGTTCACACAGTTCTACTTGAAAGACTTTTGTGGTGAGCATAGAGATATATATGAATGAACATATAGCACATAATTCTCTGCAGTACATGTTTAGTTAATTCTTCAAATGAAGTGCCTATTTCATTGAGGTTAATGGTAGTTAATTGTGCTCATGTGCTGTCCAAGGTCTTTTGAGATTTTCTGTTGTGATTTTCACGTGCTCCAGCTGGGTTCATGACTTACTTTACAGTTACCCTGTCATTCACACCCTATTTTTCCTGCATAGTTGCTAGTCAGTAAAACCAAATGTGCCTGTAGGGAAATGCACTTTTTCTTTCCTTGAAAAATGTTCCATTTGGGTTCTCGGCACTTGGAATGTGAAATGGTTTCTCTTTACTTTTACACAAATGTTCTAGGTTCCAGTGGTTTGTTATGTATTCTGTTGCCTCTTGTGTTCTCCATGTTAGCTGCAGATCAGTTTTCTTTCTCATAGCTTCCTTATGTTTCTTGTATCCATTCAGGGTTTTCTATTGCAATGGAGGAATTAGAGGACACTAAACCTTTTTTTTTTTTTTTTTTTTTTTACACTGCATTCTCTAAGTATGTGTTTTAGAACTCTTCAAAGTGATTGTTTCTGCTACAGCAGCAAAGTCTAGATTGTGAGATGGGTTTGAAAAGGTATCTTTTTTTGCAACAGCCTGCCCTAGCCTATCAACCTAAATCTGATATCTTAGCTGAGATAATGGGGGGAATGATCAAGGAATATTAAGGTTCATTTGAGAAGAATGTACAGGAAAAATAGCTTGGGAAATACAGTGTTATGTTGATAAGATACACTGGAGGGACGAGAAACTATCCAGATGTATCTGGACAGGCTGGAGAAGTGGGCCCATGAAAACCTAATGAAGTTCAATAAGGCCAAGTGCAGGGTGCTGCTCTTGGGTCGGGGCAATCCCAGGTATTTTTACAAAGTGGGGGAAGATCTTCTTGAGAGCAGCCCTGTGGAGGACTTGGGTGTCCTGGTGGATGAGAAGCTGGACATGAGCCAGCAGTGTGCACTTGCAGCCCAGAAGGCCAACTGTGTTCTGGGCTGCATTAAAAAAGGGGTGGCCAGCAGGGAGAGGGAGGTGATTGTCCCCCTCTACTCAGCTCTTGTGAGGCCCCATCTGAAGTACTACGTCCAGGCCTGGGTCCCCCAGTACAGGAAGGGTGTGGAGCTCTTAGTGTGGGTCCAGAGGAGGACCACTAAGATGATCAGAGGGCTGGAGTACATCTCCTGTGGAGAAAGGTTGGGGAAACTGGGCTTGTTTAGCTTGGAAAAGAGAAGGCTCCAGGGAGACCTCATTCCAGTACTTAAAGGGAGCATACAAACAGAAAGGGGAATGGATGTTTATGAGGGTGGATAGTGATAGGACAAGGGGGAATGGTTTTAAACTGAGACAGGGGAGGTTTAGGTTAGATATTAGGAGGAATTTTTTCACTCAGATGGTGGTGACACACTGGAACAGGTTGCCCAAGAAGGTTGTGGATGCCCCATCCCTGGAGGCATTCAAGGCCAGGCTGGATGTGGCTCTGGGCAGCCTGGTCTAATGGTGGGTGACCCTGCATATAGTAGGGAGGTTGAAACTAGATGATCATTGTGGTCATCTGGGTTGATCCTTTTCAACCCAAGCCATACTATGATTCTATGATTCTATGACTCTCACATCATTTAAGGCCAGGGACATGTCTGTTTCATCCAAATAAGTAAGATAAAAATGCCATAGAAGTGGTTTTTTTTTTTTTTTTTTTTTTTTTTTTTTAGAGAATGGGATTAAACTTTTCTCAGATTACACCCTGGATAAAATACACAAAATAAACGTAAAATTTAAACTACATTTATTTGCAATGATATTTTATCTTTGACAGTCTTGAATATTTTTAGTAACATAAAATTCTAATTCTTCAGAAGCTATGCCGTTGCTGATTTTTCATTTTTGATCTTTTCACATAATTTATTATTAGTCATAGTATCATAGAATCACTCAGGTTGGAAAAGACCTCAAAGATCATCAACTCCAACCCAGCCTAACCATAGTACCCTGACTCTAACAACGCTTTGCTACATCATATCTCTGAGCACCACATCCAAACAGCTCTTAAACACATCCAGGGACGGTGACTCAACCACCTCCCTGGGGAGTCTATTCCAGTGTTTAACTACCCTTTCTGTAAAGAAGTGTTTCCTAACGTCCAACCTGAACTTACCTTGGTGCAACTTGAGGCCATTTCCCCTTGTCCTGTAAGCACCTTTCGGATACTGGAGGAGAGCAAACTAGGAATTACTTTTAAAAAGGAAAAATGAAAAACAGCTTTTTTTTTTTTTTTTTTTTAAACCATCAAATCTAACTGCATGTAACTAAGCAATAAATAAGAATGAGTTTTTCCTTTAAAATTATCTGAACCACAACTCCTGGGGAAAAAAAAAAAAAGATTTTTTTTTCCCCTTTATTTCTTTATTATTTAATAAATGAATATTTATTAATTTAGTGCTCTCGACTATTCAAACTAGATTTGATTCTTCTTCCTACAAACTGAACTGTTATGGTAGAACACTTGAAAACTCTGATACTTGATCCCTATTTACTCTTAATTACTAGTACTTGATCATAATTCCTCTTCTACTAAGACAAGAAAGTCCAGTGGTATCAGTGGATTGTTGGGTTAGGCTGCTAATGAGTTGTGGTATCAGCCATGCAGCTCCTGCTTTATTGTTACTTTCAATCTTTTCTCTCAGATATGGCTTTTCTTTCAGATATCGGATCATCCTAGTGCACCTTGTGCTGGATGTATCAACTAAGGTACATTGGATCAGTCACAGAATTCATTTGGCATGGAAGATACCTGCAAGTAGCCTGGTAGTTGGTGGCTCTACTTTGTGGCAAGTTCATATTCTTCACTTTTTAAATTAGTCACTTGGATGGCTCGTAGAGAGTCTCAGAATCCTTAACTATTTGTCCTTACAGCATCTTTGAGACTTTGGGAACTGCTTTTGTCACTGTTTTACAGCTAGGGAGCTGAAATGCAGAGTTAACTGGCTTGCTTGAGGTCACGTAAGAAATCCGCAGTGCAGAAAGAAACTGGCTAGAGACCTAACTGCTGTGCGATCCTCCCTCTATCAGATTTAAAGCAAGAATAAGTGAAAACCTGAATCTCAAAGGGAGTTTTTCAGGCTCCTGTGGCAGCAAGCTGTTTCTAGCTGTTCTGTTAGTTAAGGATTTTCCTTTACACTTAACCTAGATGTTCTCTACTGCAGCATAAGACCATTACTTCTTGTTCTGTCCTCACTGACTAATGAAAATAATTTGTCCCTGTCCTCTTTATAGCAACTCTTCGTGTATTTTTAGAAAGATCATGTCTTCCTTCAGCCTTCTTTTCCTCAGTCTGAAAATACCTAGTTCACTTCACCTTTTCTGATAGATCTTATTTTCCAAACTTTTTATCATTTTTGTTGCTCTCTTCTGAACTCTTTCCAATTTGTCTGTCTTTTAAAAATACTGTGCTGAAAACTGAACACAGTAATGCAACAGAGACCTAATCATTTCAAGAAAAACAAAATAATGACCACGCATGTTAATGACCATTAACACTATTTAATGTAACATTTGCCTTTGTGAGAGTGTGCTGCTGTAAAATTATATTTATCTTTTTGTTTAAAACAAAGCCAACTTGTTCCATGTAGCATTGTTCCTGCCAATATGCAGATATTTTCTGAACACACTGAGCTTCTAGATCTACTTCCTGTATTATTCCTGTTGATTGCTTTCTTTCTCACTAGTGTAGATCAGAAGAAATCTTGTCACCTATGGTTGGATAGGGTCCATTAAGATTCCATAGGCCTAAAGGCCTTATGAAAAAGGATAGAGAACAGTTTGATGGAATTTGTCAAAAGACTACTGTTCACAAGCTTATTACTCAGTTGTGATCTTTGCTTTCCAACTCTGTTATGTTCTCCTTTCAAATGTTCCTACCAAGGAACTAGTCTCTCCATGACATTTTTAACAAAACATATGACTCTGTGTCACTTTTACAAACGTGTCTTTAGTCCTTTTCTTCATGGTCATGAGTATTCCTCTTGTCAAGAGAGGTAGGAATAATGCCAAAGAAACATCAAAATGCTGTTGTTTTAGGGTGGAAAATTTTTGGTGGGAAGCTAACATTTGATTATGTCATCTGACAGTTGCCACTGTGGAACTGTCTATTGAACTATTTTCTACCAGTTTCAGCATAATATTTTCATAGAATCATTAAGGTTGGAAAAGACATCTAAGATCATCTAGTTCAACATTCCATCCACCACTATCACACTCCCTAAACCATGTCCATAAATGCCACAAATACTCTTTTCTCAAAAATTTCCTGGGAGAGGGACTCCACCACAGCTTGCTTTAATACCTCACCACTCTTTCTAAAAAGATTTTTTTCCTTATGTCCAGCCTGAGCCTTCCCTGGCATAACTTGAAGTGATTACCCCTCATCCTATCACTGTTACCTTGCAGAAGAGGCTGACCCCCACCTCACCACAACTTCCATTCAGATAGCTGTAGAAAGCTATCAGGTCTCCTCTGAGCCTCTTCTTCTCCCAACTAAACAATCAATCACAGCTCCCTCAGTCATTCCCCATAAGACTTGTGCTCCAGATCACTCATCAGCTTCGTTGCCCTCCTCTGGACATGTTCCAGGGCCTCAATGTCTTTCTTGCAGTGAGGGACTCAAAACTGTACACTGTACTCGAGGTGCAACCTCATCAGAACTGAATACAGAGGGATGATCATCAATAATAGATTAAGGTCATGCTGTATTGTAATCATGGCATTTGATGGTCCAAAAATATTCTGAAATTCATATTTTTTGCTTGTTTTAAATTATTTTGTTCACTCAATTTTTATCATATGCATCACATGTGGTTTTGTGCTCTTAACATTTGGTTAGTCCTCACTTTTTTGAACACTTGTGTTCTTGTGTGGTGCAATCCCTATCAACATCAAAAACTGCTGCATGAATTAACAGTCCCCCCTGGTGACAGCTAGTATACTATATAATGATTTACACTTTTCAGTTTGTAGTCATATTTTCATTATTTGGGTATGCTACTTTATGTATTGAAAATACAAAGGATACAATATTTCAGTTATGTTATGTTTCAGAAGTATGAAGGGACAGCCTGTACAATGCTAAAGATATGCATCTTGAGTCATATGTTCAGCTATTATATAAAAATCCTTGCTAGGTAAAAGAAAACTAAGCTCCAAGAGAGCTGCTAAGAAGATATAAACGAAACCTGTTTGAGTGATGCATTTGCTTCTTTTGTTCAGGAAAGGCCATAGTCTCAGGCAGTTTCTAATCACACCACACTTCAACAAAATACACCATAAGTCAGAGTAAAGGGATAAAGCAGTTTGTTAAGAACTATAAATCGAAACAATCCATACCTCACTTCAGTTGAATTAGCATCCTTTTGTTGTAGACTGTTACCTGTCTTGTGTCTAGCTGGGCATCCATCAAAAGAGAGTATAATTCTGTTAATTATGTTCTGGTAATTGCACACTCACCTTTAACATCTGAGAGGAAATAGAGAAGTAATGTTTCTTTTGTCTTAAATTAAAGTTTGTGTTGTCACCATCTCACACTGTCTACAGTACTTACCTTGTGTTTTCGTATTTTGTCCACTGTGCAGGCAGTGTAGTTTATTTATAAAGCTGAATCTGGTGTCAAGGAATAGCAACTAGAGCATTTGCAGAGCACAAAATGAGGGTGCTGCACACTGTTGTTTTAGATAGCATTTTGAGTAATTTATTGATGTAAGAAAGGAAAATCTATAAAAGACCATTGGTTCAGGGCCTCCTCACTAGCATCACAAAAGCTTTGCTTTTGGTTCCTTTTTATCCTAATCACTGGATTCACTAAAGAGTGTGGTAACCTTCCTTTGCTTGGACCGATTAAGATTGCACAAATCAGTGCATACCAGTTCAAACTGGAGGCCAAAAGCAAACATATCCTATCAGAGTCCCTGCGGGATGCAGCACAGCCAGTTCGGAGTTTAAAGTGAGGGAGCACAAGGCAAGATTCTGTGTCAGTTTCTCCTTTATAATTTACTATGCGACTTAAACTTTGGACCTGTTTAATGGTGCTAACAGCAGAGTTTCTAGGCCAACAACTAAATCAGCCACAGAGCTCTGCATTTGCAGACAAGCCTTATGATTTACAAAATTTAATAAGCTGCCCCCTTATGACTTTTTTCTTTTCAAAGACACAGCTTTTATAATAGTTGCCAAGAAGGTTGTCAGAGGTACAAATACTCATTGTATTTTTGTGTTTTTTTTTCTTCTCTATTTATTTAATTATTAAATTCATATAGTCTCCGAGTATTGCTAATTCATTAACAATGAATAAATTCTAGAGAGGTCTGCTGGCTGGCTGTGCTAATACATTAGTGACTTTTCCGGCATTATTCTATAGCAGCAATATTTCTTGGGTAGCAGTGTGGTGAGCTGCTGGCAGCTGGAGGACAGGAACAGAGAGGGAGGACTTATACTATCTCACTTGTTGCCTACTTCTATTGACACGACGGCAAGAAGCCAAAGTTCTGTGCTTTATGCAGTCATGAGTTTCAACACTGAGTTCCCCTATATTTTTAAGATAAGATTTTTTTTCTAGACTATCAATTCTTATTTAAAATATCTAATCAAATTATGTGTCCTTTAATTAAAAAGACTGATGTGTACCAAACTCCTTGGGTAATTTTCAGAGTTGATGAATTCTGTTTATTTATGTCAGTTTACCATACTCTTCTACTGAGTATTACTGTTCGGAAGAAGGAGGAAATGAAAATTTTTATTTTTCACTAAAATTTGGAATTTGTGAAAGCAACCACAGAAAATTAAGAACTACAACATTTCAAGAAGACATGAAAACCTTTACTAATTTTTCTAAATGTGTCATCAAATTCCATTAGGTGTAAACTTAATGTCATTTACAGAAACTCAGTGTCAAGCTTCAGAGCCTTCTCATTCTTTCTCCATTTATGTTTATTCCTCTCAGATATCTTTTAATGTTTACCGTACTGTTTCCCCAAATCAGTCAGTACCTACAACCAGGAACAGTTTCTTTGTCTAAAGTAGAAATTCTCAGTGTAATACTTCAGTAAATACTCCATAACAAATATTTACTATGAGCCAAATAGAGTGAAAGTGTTTTGATGGAACTCTTCTTCCCTGTTTGGTTGTAAGGCAATTAACTGTTCTAATAAAACAGCATATTCTTTCTTGGATTAAGTAGTTTTGAAAACAATTCTGTCCAATAAAAATGTGAATATTGGGAAAATAAAGAAGACATTTATTCTTTTAAATTTAAATTTCAAAATGGAAAACAAAAAAAAAGATACTTTCTGTTGTAGAGAAAGTTATTTCTATCACCTTGACATAAACCACATGCTCTTTAGCCCTACAATTCTGAATTAATTTCTCTCTCTCTTTTTTTTTTTTTTTAATGTTTGTACTGCTGAATGTAGTTATCACCCAAACCTGTTTTGACTGTATATCATGTCCCAGAGAAATGTGAAAAATGTCACGTTCCTCTGATTTTCCTTTAAAATGTAGAATAGTATGATTGTCCACGAGGACTTGAGAAACTACGGCAAAATACAATTTGTTTCTCCAATAAGTCTGAGAGATGACAGTGCTTATGGAGTTAACCCAGGATCACTCTCCTTCTGTTGCAGAGTAATCCTCCTGTTGAGGCTACTACTATTTGTTATCTGCCTTTGTTCAAAACTTAATTGCTCTTCCTTTTTAAAACAGTTTTCCTAGAACAAAAATAACTAGCTATTTTAAATCTTTAGATCAGTCTGTTTTCTGCATCCTATTTCCTGTCTTCCATTGTTCCATCCCTGCTCTTCCCCATATCCAGCCCCTCTGTTTTTCTTTATTACAGGATTCACATTCATGTAAATTATCCATCCTGTTTTTCACTCAACTTAACCCCGAGGGAATACTACCCTATTACAAATGTATATATTTTACAGAGCTGTTTGGGAAAAAATGACTTAAGTGTAGTGATAAATATGAGAAAACAGATACGTTTTTATCATATTCTGCCTGCAGTACTTTCTCTTCATTGTAGGGAATTTTCATGGATGTATGGCAAAACAAATTGCAATCACTGCCATTTTTTCCACTCCAGTTATGCACTGCAAATGATAAGTGTTGTTATTATTTTTGTTGTTAATAATATCATTGAGAGAGAAAAAAAAAAAAAATCATACATTTTAATGTAATTTGAGTAACATTGCAAAAGTTTTATGCTTCTAGCCCAGAAGAATTCCCCTTTTTATTTTGCTGTTTTACTGTTTTGCATTGTAGATACACAAGATCTGTGTGGGACAGCTTTTAAGGTCAAGCAGAAGGGAAGATTTTCTTTTCCAAACATCTGTCAACAACCACATGAAAGGGAAGACAGTACTAGCATAATTTACTGTGCTTTCACTCAGTGAAAAATGTTCTTTGGATGCTATGTCATGACTTGTACTTCAAGTAAAGCTTTTCTCAGGTGGTTTATCTTCACTGTATTGCTTTGCTTCTCTTATAGTAATATTTTTCAACTTTCTCTTTGTTCGAGGCTAGAAACATGTCAGAAAAGGCTCATAAGCATTATTTTTTCTTATAGTGTGCAGCATTCATTGTGATAAGAATGAGCAGTTGCCATTCCACAGATGGTGGGAGAACCAGTTCCAGTTTTCGGTGAACCTAGAGGTCACTAATGACTTTGCTAGTTTGCAACAAGCTGTTGATTAAGTGTTGGATCTGACAAACACAACTGTGGTGAGGCCTGTGGATTTGACGTGTGCTCTTTTCCAGCAGAGGACGCTACAGAGCAGTTATAGCCTCACATCCCTAAGGGATTTGAGTTTCTTTTTCTTTTTCCAATTCCCTCCTGCTCTCCCCCAAGTATGTATTTAACACAAATATATCAAGAAAATGTTGCTTCTGTTCAATCAAGAGTTACTGAAAAAGGAGGAAGCCACTGGAGAATATGAAATCCGTACTTAGACAAAATAGAGGCTTTTGGATTTTTGATAAAAAAATGCCTAAATTCTGTTGCAATCATCTCCTTTGACAGGAAAGATGTGAAAATACACGGTGTAAATTATTGCAAGACAATATTTTTAAAAGGGAAAAAAAATACACTGTAAAGAAGGTAATCTTTAAGCGTGATGTGAGAACTCCCACAGTAGCTACTTCTTGTGTATCATGGAGGGTTTCAAATTCTAACCAGATCTCCTGGCCAGCACAATCAGGAACCCAGGGAATCACTGAAAACCAAAAGTATTGTGAAGCTGAGAGATACTGTATGATAATGTAGGGCTCTGTGGAGACACAAAGCTTAAAAGGGGAGACCACTTTTCAGGTGAGATTACACAGTTCAAAAATATTAATTTTCATTCAGTGTGCTATATAAATACTTTTTCCAACTTTATTAGAAGACAGCTTTTCCCTGTTAGCCTTCATTAAGATTTCTCTCCTCAAATAGGAATTTTATTGTTAGATTACAAAGTACCAGTTAAACTCTTTAAATTGCCTTTATGAAAATAAAGGCTTCACCCTAAAGGTAGGGTAGGTCAGGAGAATTGCCTCTGGAGGCCATTTCTCACTCTTGACTATAAAGAAAATGAACCAAGATTGAAGTGTTTACATTTCGTATATTATGATACGAATCCTTATCCCCGTGTCTCTTGCATGCTTGAACTATCACAACAATATAAATACCCAGTATTTTGTTATAAATAACACATTTTAAAGAATTTCAGTTTCTCAGAAAGCTGCTTCTGCTGGAAGCTATGCTACACCATGCTGCAGCATGGTATAGCAGTTGGGTTACATCGCTAATGTTTTAACTTATTGGAAAAAATTATGTGATTATATTGTTGCATGCTGCTGCTTGGCTTCTGAAAGAACAAAATGAATTTTGGTGTCAAAAGAACCTACTTGCTGATACAGAAAATTGTGAGATATCACCACAGTTTGTGCAAGCACAAACTCAAATTAATAAATAAAGAAACAGCTAGTGAGTTAGAAAAGACTTGTATTATCCTGCAGAGACATGATGTTACATGAGCTGCATGTAAGAAACAGGTCTTTTCTTGAATTGACCATAACAAATATATTTACCTGTGAAGAAAAAAGTGTGGTGAGAAAAGTTTTTGTTTTCAGAGTGGAATAAAAATTCTGCGCAGAGAAACTTTTAATAAAAACATATATCTCATACAGAAGAATTGAGGAACAAGGCATTGGCTTAGATATAATGATAAATAAAAGAAAGTGAATTTTAGAAATTGTTGCATTTGTCTTCATATAGCTACTTCCCTGTGAATTACTGGTTGGGCTTAGGGCATCCAGACTTATCTGTCAACTACTTCACTAAATTCAAGTCTTTCACTAACTTGTTCATAAAATATTGTTAGGTATCTCAAACGAATATAATACTTCCTTTCAAGTTCAGACTGGGCCAAATAGAATTTTCATGCTACTAATAGTAATTCCCAGCTGCATTTTTTATGTTATTCTCACCTGCCATCTGATGATAGATCATGTTTTTATTTTATTTTATTTTTTAATTTTTTTTTTTTAAATGACAAGAATTTTTTTTAAATGATAGCATTACGTTTTTTTGTTGTTCCCTCCCCCCAACCCAGTATTTCAGGCTGAATGAGTTCCACAAGTACTTTGGAAGTACTTTACACAAGTCTTCAGAAACCAAAAGGACTCAATTATGATATTTAACTGAATTTTGTCCTCCTAGAGGACAGCTTTATCTCTTTCTTCCAAAAACAAGGCTGATGTTTGCAACCTGTAAAGCAAAATCTGTTTATCTAGAGTAACTACACGCCTAATCAGGAAAGGAAGTATCAAAATACATTTTATCAAGTGTGACTTCTTACTGTCAGTGTTTCTTGATTAATAGCGAACAAAATCTTAAGTGAATGCAGGTAATTTTTCTATTGGATATTGTGGTTGGATGGGATTTTTACCTAGGAAGACGGAGAATTTCCTGCATGGACTGTAGTTCAGTGCTTGAAAGAATCACAGAATCACAGAATTGTAGGGGTTGGAAGGGACCTCTAGAGATCATCGAGTCCAATCCCCCTGCTAAAGCAGGTTCCCTACGCCAGGTCGCACAGGTAGGTGTCCAGGTGGGTCTTGAATATCTCCAGAGAAGACACTCCACAACCTCCCTGGGCAGCCTGTTCCAGTGCTCCATCACTCCGTTCTTGCACGCATTCGTGCGGAACTTCCTATGCTCTAGCTTCATCCCATTTCCCCTTGTACTGTCCACACACACTACTGAAAAGAGTCCGGCCTCACTACTATGGCCCCCACACCTCAGGTATTTATAAACCTGGATCAAATCCCCTCTCAGCCTTCTTTTCTCAAGGCTAAACAGACCCAGTTCACTCAGTCATTCCTGAGATGCTCCTCTCAGGAGGGGAGATGCTCCAGGCCCTTCACCATCTTTGTGGCCCTCTGCTGGACTCTCTTCCAAGAGATCCCTGTCTTTTTTGTAGCGGGGAGCCCAGAACTGGGCACAGTACTCCAGATGAGGCCTTACCAGGGCAGAGTAGAGGGGGAAGATCACCTCCCTTGACCTGCTGGCAACATTCTTTTTTATACATTCCAGTATGACATTGGCCTTTTTGGCCATGAGGGCACACTAGTGGCTCATGACCAACCTGTCGTCCACCAGGACACCCAGGTCCCTCTCTGCAGAGCTCCTCTCCAGCAGGTCTTCCCCCAGCCTATACTGGTGCATGCAATTATTTCTTCCTAGGTGCAAGACTCTACACTTGCTTTTGTTAAATGTCATCCTGTTTCTTACTGCCCAGCTCTCCAGCCTGTCCAGGTCTTGCTGAATGGCAGCACAGCCTTCAGGCGTGTCAGCCAATCCTCCCAACTTCGTATCATCAGCAACTTGCTGAGGGTGGCCACTATCCCCTCATCAAGTTCGTTGATGAAGATGTTGAACAAGACCAGACCCAGCACAGACCCCTGGGGGATGCCACTAGTTACCAGCCTCCAGCTGGACACTGCACCGCCAACGACACCACTCTGCACTCTGCCAGTCAGCCAGTTCTTGATCCACTTCACTGTCCATTCATCTATCCCGTACTTCCTCAGGTTTGTTATAAGGAGGTAATGGGGGACAGTATCAAAAGCCTTTCTGAAATCAAGGTAGACTACATCTACCGCTCTCCCCCCATCCACCCAGCCAGTGATAACTTCATAGAAGGCCACCAGGTTGGTCGAGCATGACCTTCCCTTGGTGAACCCATGCTGGGTACTCCTGATGACCTCCTTTTCTCCCAATTGTCTGGAGATGGCATCCAGCACAAGCTGTTCCATCACCTTCCCTGGGACAGAGGTGAGGCTGACTGGTCTATAATTACCTGGGTCCTCCTTCTTGCCCTTTTTGAAGACTGGAGTGACATTGGCTGTCCTCCAGTCTTCAGGCACCTCCCCAATTCTCCAAGACCTCTGAAAGATTACAGAGAGCGGCTCAGCAATGACCTCTGCCAGCTCTCTCAGCACCCGTGGATGCACCCCATCAGGTCCCATGGATTTATGGACCTTAGTGTTTCCTAGGCACTCATGGACCTCCTCTTTCCTGACTAAAGGGAAGTCACCCATTCCCCAGACTCTCTCATTAAAAGAATCAACTAAAGAATCAACTCTGAATCTCTGATTTACGTCTGTTGTGGGACTTGGTTACTCAGTACCTCCTGTAAAGATTGTTTATGTGAATAATGAAGCATTCAGGAAACCACATTGCAACAGACTTCATTCTTCTATTTTTTAGATGTTTAACCAAAATCTCCAAACTACCAGATTCTCATTTTACGGTTTTCAGTTAGTTTTTATTTCTCCACAATGTTTCTGCTGTGAATGAAAGACCTCCTAACAGAATATTCAGTGAAGTTCAGATTTCACTCTGAAGATTACATGCTCTTTGTAAAGAGGATAGGTAAGATGAATCTGGTTTTGCATATATAAATGCTGCATATGTCACATCATTGTACAAACTGGCATTAGAAGATTGCTTACTCAAGTCCCAGTTGCTTTCTGAAGTACAGCAGAAAACAAGTAGTTAAACTTCAGTATTTGCAATAATACAAGTTCCTCCACCCCCCCCCCCCCCTTAATTGAGTTTTGTGCTGTTATTTATTTTCCTAGCCAGCTACCCAAGTCTGAAAGCACTGAAAAGCATAACTTCAGATACCTTTTTTTTTTTTTTTTTTTTTTTTTTAAATGTTATGCAAGAAGAGTTTTTAAAAGACAACTCATTTTCATGTCAGCAAAACAGTAGCCAGATTTCAGGAGTTCAGCAGTGGATGTGCTGAGCTATAGGAAAAAAAATGTGTCTAATGCACCTCTGGACAAAAACTTACATTAAAAGACACCCACTCACTTCAAAAAATTGGCTCATAATATATTACTGTAAGGACTGGTGTAGTCCAGTCTCTGGTTATGAAATACTACTCTCCAATTATTATATACAAACATATAATAGATCTGAACTAGCTAGATCAATGTTAGCATTTATATGTTATTATTGCCATTAACTTCACTATGATGAAGAAAGGTTACATCTGTCATCTTTCTTTTATTAATGATGTTATTTATTTTTGAATTGCAAGAATCTGTCTTTCATGTTTGGTAACACAGAAATATCAGGCAACAGGACACCACTTACATATTATTAGTAAAGGTGGGGAATAAACTTCCTACGCTTTTGCAGGCAGTAGGTGCACATACTCACAACTTGTTCAGACATCATCTTCCTTGAAGGGGGTTCCTGAAAAAAAAAACATTGATGCAAAAGATATGTTAAAAAAGATCAATGACAAAATGTCACTGAGAATCAAACTCTTGCAAAGATCCTTAGAGAAGCAGAATATGAAGGGAAAGAGATGCAGCATCACTACTTTTATCTCTTTGATCTTAAGTTCACGACTAGCACGGGCCTGCAGCAGTGCTTAAACTGTAACACTGTTACAAGAGCAGCTATTGACTTTGGCATTATTGAGAATCTAATAGCATTTATTGTAGTTGTCTCTTACTGATTTTTAACACTGATAAAATTTCTGTTAGGGTACATCTAGGGATGGTTTCTCAGGATCTCCTCCTAATTCTCTGGAAAAACAATAACAACAACAACAAAAACACCAGAATTGTGCAAAGAGTATATGTAGTTTATAACTGACAAGATAGTCACATTTTTTTTCATTTATTTATTTCCACACCATGGCTGGAAAAATAACAGATGAAAAATGATAACCCATAAAGGTGTTTTTCTTACTTTTCTAGGACTGACAAATCTGTATTTTTTTATATAAAATTTTTCTAGATTGATTATTTATTTATTTATATTGTGAAACACAGTAAAAGAGTTTGATTCCTAAATCTGTAGATAGGTTATTTCAAGGAGTTACTTTGGTCTTCATTCTGTGGTTATGTCTATGATTTTGTTGCTAGATCAGCTTCAAATCAGGGGCAATACTCAAGCGCTTACATGAATCTTTATGCTAAGTTGAGAAAAAAAACAAACAAACAACAACAACAGCAACAACAACAACAACAACAAAAACCCGACAACTTGTGAGCTGCAGAATTTATCCCTTAACTGAAATTAACCTGAATTTAGCACATCACAGGTAAGTGGTCTTGGCAATAAGAACAAAAAAAAAAAAATGTGCTGGAGCCAAGTTTTGCCTCATACAGGGCTGGATTCCCAAGCCATGTGGAGAAGCCTAGACATATATTGGGCTTTTAGCCTAACATTTTCCTCACTTAAAATGAAATCTTCGACTATGAGTTAGTAAGCTAAAAGGAGAGAGAAAAAAATGATTTTTTTTTGCCACATTTTTTCTGTGAAAGGTTTATCATCAGCTTCCTGTTTTGCACATCTCAAGCACTCCTGTGTAAGAAGTGGCACTGTAGAATTAACTCCTCTTCATAAGTACAGCTTAACAAGTTGTAGTTACATGCCTAATTACAAAGCATTGGAGAGGAAGCTAGCAGACAGTTTTTATGTGTAAGTAATGTTACATACAGATTGAACTTCTACATATGGTAGCTATTACAGACCCTGTTAGGCTTCTCTAAAAGAGTTTGACTAATTTTCTGCTCAGTAGTAGAGTTACAGTTTATATTTATTTCTTGCACTTTGTACTGCTGGATTATAAAATGTAGTGAAAAGTATAAATGCTGGTATAGCACAGGCTTGACTGAAACAATGAAAATTTCCGAATTTTTATTATATGTATCTTAATATTTCCCTCTTTTATTGAAATTAACGTTGGAAAATGCATATATGTCATAGATACTGTATGGGGTTTTTTTTGTTTGTTTGTTTTTGTATATGCTTCCATATAACAGCAGAAGAAAAAAAAAAAAAAAAACAACCAACCAAAACCCATAAGTTTTTGTGTATACACAGATATAAATACTCTACTCTGTAGTTTATGCGTGCATACTGTAGAAAACACAACCGAAAATCACCAGTCACTTAAAATGTCATAGTCAGGAGTATGCCTGAATTGTGCTGTCAGTATGGGAAATGAGTTCGAATAATAGGTGCCATTACTGTAGCACGAAACTATTAGTTAAAGTTCACAGTGCTTGACTAGATCATTTAAACCTTTATTAAGAAAAAAAATGAAAATTTGATTGTTTGAATGTTCTTCTCTTCTTTAATTTGAGCCAAGGCTCAAAGTTTAACCAAAAGCATCTGGAAATAAGTTCCACTGGTGTACTCCTGATTCAAGTTCCACAGAACAGAAGGCAAAATTCCCTGTCCATGGTGCTAACAAGTATCGTGGGGCAGTCAAGCTCAGCTTAAGGTAGATTGACATGTCATTATTCCTCTCATTCTTGCTTCGTTTTTAATGATCTGCACCTGAGCTCCAGTGTGTATTTTGTGACACTTATTAACAATCCACAGGTTTGAGAAAACAGTTGTTTATCTATCTCTCACCTGTGAAAATGTTAACAAGACAAGATGTGAAGCAGTGTCTGGTTCTAGCTGAAGGTCATGAGTAGAGTGAAGAATCGTCTGACATCTGTCTCTTGCAGTGGGCATTGCAGCACTTTTCACTGAAAGCAGCAGGCTAAGCGATCTCACACCATTAATATCAATGGGACTTGAGTGCATTTTCTACCCAGGTTCTGGGAGTGGAAACATGGAGCTATTAGCACAACTCACTCATGTCCTAGATAAGAATGTTGAAATAGTTCCACGTAGCAGATGAACAAAAGAAGCCATTAGGCTTATTCTCATCCAGTTATACTCAATTGCTTGATGGCAACTGCCCCTGCTATTTAAATCAAGAGTGAGAGACTCAAGGATTTACTCAATTTCAATCAACCCAGATTAATCTTTTCTTCCTCCTTTTTTTTTTTTTTTTTTTCTGAATGACTGCTTCAGAACAACAAAATCTCATTGACTAAAACAATTACTTTGATTTTCAGCCCTGCAATATTTTCACAATAGTCTAGCATTAATGACATTTACATTTTTGAAAACTAGGATACCTTTTCAATTAAAAGTTTTTAGCTTGGGATAGATGTATATTCCGTGATATAGTTTTAAATAAGTATTCTTCTCCTTCCTTGTGTGTACTTGTTTTTCTTTGGCTGATAATATTATCTTTCTTTTGCAAATCAGATATTACAACCCATGTTGGACTGGTACAAAAAAACCCTCCATTTCTTGTACAGCACGTGGAATGACATCAAGACAGGGATGTCCAGCAAGGCAAGGGAAGTGGTTGTCCCCATCTACTCTGCCTTCATAAGGCCTCATGTGGAGTTCTGCATCCAGGCTCCCAGCGGAAGAAAGATATGGAGCTGTGAGAGTGGACCCAGAGGAGAACCATGAAGATTATCAGAGGGTTGGAGCACAAGCACCTCTTCTATGAAGAAAGGATAAGGGAGATGAGCTCATTCAGCTCAGAGAAGAAAAGGTTCTGGGGAGACCTCATTGCAGTCTTCCAGTACTTAAAGGGAGCTTATAAATAGGAGGGAGATTTTTTTATTTATCTATTTTTTTCCTTGAATACTGTTCTTGTGGAACAATGTGGAATGGATTTAAACTAAAAAAAGGGAGATTTAGATTAAAGATTTGTAGATTTTTTTTAACTCAGAATGTACTGAAGCATTGGAACAGGTTGCTCTGAGAAGATGTGGATTCATCCCTGGAGGGGTTCAAAATTGGATTGAATGGAGTCCTAGGCATTTTGAGTGGCAACTCTGCCCATGGCAGATGATTAGAACTAGATTATGGTAAAAAGACATTTGCTAATTTAAGTAGTCTTTAGTTCTGGTACTAACAAATGCTGTGATGACTTCATCTTTCGTAAGTCAGAATACTGAAAAATAATTTTAAGCTATTCTATCAAAAACAAGTACTAGTTGTTTTCTCAGCAGTTCCCTCTAATGCAGTTTATGCCAGGCTTTGGAATATGACATTCCTTTATTGGCTTTTTTTTCTTTTGAATAAAACTGCAAATCATTGTTTTGTTTTGGGAGCTCACCAGTGTTTAAAACAAACTCCTTATGTCTTGCAAGTTACAATTGTACTCATAAGTACAGTAGTAGGCAATAAATAAGAAAGATTAAGAATTCTGTAGCCAGGTTGTAGTGGAACAACAACAAAAAGAGTCTGCTGCATTCTTTTAAGCAAACAAAAAGCATAATTGGAAAAAATCATTTTTACTTTCTCTTACATTAGATGGGACCACAGAGTGAAACATTCACTGATGAATTACTTCTCTAATCTGTAGAGGAAAAACAGCTTCTGGCAAATTAAAGAGTCCTGGAACCGAGCCATGAGAACTAAATGGCTAAAAATGAAAACAGGCAAACATTTGAAGACTATTCTATAGAACACAGATATTTCAAAACCTCCCCCTTTTCCATGGCTAATTCATTGTCATGGAAACTGAATTTATCAAAATGTTCTTGTTCACTTCTAGTGACCCAGTGAGTCGACTTGCAGAGCTGGTGAAAGGTAACGCAAGCTGAAGCAATTTTTACAAATGATATGCAGCAGTTCATAAATCGATAAATTTTGAATGGTACCATTGTGTTTCCCGGATAGTTTCCCTTAGTCTCAAATGACTCTTTTTGTCTGCAAGCTAGAGGTGTCTGAAACCCTTACTAATAAGTTGGCATGGGAGGAATGTATGAATTCAGCTCCTTTCTTACCCTCTGCTCTCCTTTAATTTGTTTTTCTTCTTACCCTGTGAGTGTATGCTAAAATCATGTTATTTATGTCTTTTATTTACTTCATGCATTCTCCACAGCATTTTTCTTTGCTGATCTGTAGCCCAAGGATGCAAAAATCCTTCATCGCCTCATCACAAATGTCTTTCTTTATCTGTTGCTGAAGGTAGGTGTTGACTATCAAGTGTAATACACAATGACTACTGTATGAAGCCAGCTTTGCCAAAACTGAAATAACCCTGGAACCCTGGATGCTTTCATTCTGTCTCAGAACATAGGGTTGCATGTATTTCTTCCCTGCATAGGAAAATTGTCCTATAATTATTTTGAAGGGTTTTTTTTCAGTTTCCATGTCACTGCCAAATTCTGTCAAGGTTGATTTTTACTTTATGTTAGCAATTAGTGACTTGTTGCCATGGAAACCACACTTCACATGATTCTTGAACTTAAATGGCTGAATGTGATCATACAGCAGCCTTTCCTTCTTTAGCCTCAGTAGTTAAAGTCTCGCTTTTGTCTGCGTGCGTCATCTTGATCACAGAATCATATAAAATATCTATAAACACACAAAAAAACAGCAGAAAACTACATCAATGAAAATTGAGTATTCAATAATTCATTCTTTAATTAAAGCTCTTCCCTTTCCTATTGCTGTAACCTTTCAAGTGTTAAAGCAGACATAAGAGCTAATTATTTGTATGAAATATCTTTTCTAATTAGTAGTTTGTAAGACAATAATAAATTAAAAAAAAATGGGGATTTAAAATACATTTGCTTTTCATGTTTAATGCAGAAAATGATAACAAGAACAGTTCTGTTTGGGATAAGTTTGTGCTTAAGGTTATAGATGGTAAGAATTTATGTGCAAAGAAAGAGTTGCAGTCAATTTAGCTTTTTGTGGGTAAACAAATGAAATTACTCAGGACATAGAAGTCAAAGAATTAAACAAAGTATACTGTGAATAATAGGCATGTTTTAATCTAGTCATCGAGTAAGTATGTTTGCCTCTGTGAATCAAAATCTAAAACTTAAATCCAGAGGTTACATTTTTCAATAGGAAATACACTGAAGGATTAGTAGACTGTATTCTTTCATATGAGTGCCGTCTTAATTGTTTAGAAGTATTTCAGATAATGCTGCATTATTAGGATCTGTTTCTGTATTATATTGATGTAATGGTAGTGGCAGGGTAAGATAAAGTAACCTAGCTATATATGTATGTGTGATGTCTCTTGTTCCAGAATATGATTAACTCTCTGGGTTTGCTTAATCCACCTCTAAATGATCTAATTTCTTCTAGTATGTATGTGTACATACATACCTGCATGTTGTTTGCTCAGCCCAGAACAGAGCAGCTGAGGGGAAGCCTTATGGTGGCTGCAGTTCCTCAGAGGGAGTGGAGGGGCAGTGCTGAGCTCCGCTCGGAGGGGGCAGCAACAGGGCCTGAGGGAATGGCATGGGGCTGTGTCAGAAGAAGGCTGGGTGGGGGTTGGGGAAAGGTTCTACACCCCAGGGTACTGGGCATGGAACAGGCTGCCCAGGGCAGTAGGCGCAGCACCAAGATGCTGTAGTCCATGTTTAGACAATGCTCTTGAACAGAGTTTGAATTTTGGGTTGTCCTGTGTGGAGCCAAAAGTTGGATTCAGTGATCATTCAAACTCAGGATATTTTATGTTTTTATGAATATATGGTAGACCCAGAGATGTCTGCAGACTTTCTTGTTTCAATTCTAATTATACTTCTCAAAAATCTGTTCTGAAAATTGGAACTAAACTGAAATATGGGTTAATGTATCTTTCGGGGAAAACTGGAGTTCAAAGGGACAATAAGACAAATCCTTCCCTCAGGTAACACAGCTGAATTCAATGTTATTTTCTTCTCTCTCTTTCCATTTATTGGAGACTCATTAATTGGACTCATTAACTTTACACAGTAAAGAAGGCTGTTTGCTTTCAACGATACAAAAGCAAATATGATGTGATTTCAGTAAGCAGATACTGTGTTCATTAATTGCCCACAAAGAAAAAATTAGAGTTATTTTAGAGGAAAATATCCACTTATTTATTCAGAATGCTATATTAACATCAAACATTTGATCTTATCTTTTATGAGAACAAAAAATAGCAGTTATTGGTCAATTTTTCCTTGTATTTTTATATTTGTGGTAGTACTTCTGTGTGAAATCAGTTAATCTGTTTATAAAATTTAATATATTAACTACACATTTTTATTAAGCCTCAATAATATGTATAATCAATATAATAATCAATATAATAATATATATCAATAATATAATAGGTATTTTTTTCACTATTTGCCCTATATTTCTGTGCTAACTTAAGTTCTAGAAAATTGAAGCAATTATTCAGAAAACCATGACAATGTGAGGCCAGAACTTGCCTTGTATTTTGATATTCTGAATTCCAATTTATTAGACTAAGAATTTGGACTGCAAGTAATAATAAGTCTAACTTATTATTGTGTCAGGTTACTCTTGTTTTCTATTTCTTTCAAATTACTTCAGATTTATATCTTCAATGATAAATCTTCTTTCTTAGTTTCTTAAGAAACTAAGTTTCTTAAGTTTCTTAAGAGTACTGTCTAAAATTGCATGTGTAGTATCAATAACTGCATTAGCCATGTAACAGCTACAACAAAAATAAAATCTCCCTTGAACATTTCCAGTTTGGGTGGGCATATTTTTTGTCACTTGAAGAGCTGTGTTAAATTAACATTTCTTATCCTTTGTACTCTGGATTTGTTTTCATAGATACGCGAAATTTAATCTTTTACTTAATTAAAAATGCAGAGAATTGAAAGGATCAACTTACTAATTCAAGTTTATGACAAAATGAATCATTTGACCTTGCACATGTCCCCCAGAACTACTGCTATTATTTCAGCAATATTAAAGGATAACTTATGATAATGAAAATGCAAACTAGTATTCTTCAATATACACAATTAAGCAAACAAATACTCCTTAGAATCAGATGTAAATGTAATTTCAAAATAAGAAGCTATAAACCAGCTGATTTTCTTCATTGTGTGTGATTTCTTCAGAGTATTATTTCACTCTCATAATCTGTTTAACATTTTTGTACTTGGAAAGACAATAGAATATGACAGGTTCTTTGACAGTTTGTTAACACAAATTAACCTCATTTATGGGAAAAGTGGCTGTGTGTGAACATTTAGTTTTTCAGTGCTTTGTAAGACAGTTTTAAATTACTGTCTTTCTGAAAGGTCTGCTTCCTGATGTTTCAGCATTCTGCTGAGTAAAAACACCATATAGATTATATCCTATGGTAAACTTCTATATGGATGACCTTATATGCAAAGGAAAACAAGGAAAAGAGATGTACTAGACACACTTCTTGTAGCTCATCGATATATTTACTCTTGCACCTGTAAAACATTGTTTTGCATAAAATTTCATTGAAGTTACAAGGAGGGATGTTTAGCCCTTGTTCACTCTTTAATTTATGAAAAAATCATTCAAACCAAGCTTAGTAAAAAATATTTCATGACAGGAATTTATCACATGCAAACAATATTAGCCCAAGGAAAACACATAGGATTATATTTGTTTCTTTATTTCTGTCCAGTCTGGCAAATGATTGTCATCCAAGAAAAAGTAATGATAGCATTGAAATTCTCTTATAAATAAGTCTAATACTTTTCTTATTTTCATGTTGACTGTGGCTTTGAATTCTACTGTAATTAATTGATACCAATAAGTTGAGTGAGGATGATAAGGAATATTCACTAAATAAAATCAAACTCCAGTGTACTTTACGAATAAATTAACAAATGAATCCAATAGTACCATCTATCTATCTTCCCAAAGTGTTATTATTTCACATTTCTTCTTAAGACATACGGTATATATTTTTCACAGTTCTAAATAACAGCAATATGAGAAGTTATCCAACAAACATTTTGCCTCATGAAACTGTAAAGCAGAAAACTTTGTTCTCATTAGTCTTTAATAAATAATAGTTAAATTATTCTGTTGAATTCTTGATGCTGAAGAAAAACCGAAGAAGTTTCATTTAGGGATGCAAATAGCATTTTCTAATCTGAATTCTAGAATGAAAAAGCAATATCTTTAATGGGAAATATTTATTTTGTGGACTTAATAAATGTGTATATAAACTGACATATTCTTTACCACTCTAAGCCTGGACTGAAATTTTCACTTCAGGCTACCCTTTCTGAAATTCTGTGCCATCAGTTACATTTGTTCTGGCTGACCTATATTTATGATGCTGAATCCTTTAATGTATAATCATATCATCATATTTTCTGTACGTCACATATTGGAAATAAACTATTTCAGGTTCATTTCAAAGTATTAAAGTATGTTTATGGATTATCTCTTGCACTGTTGATATAAATTTAGATCCCTTTGTTGCTGTAGGTCCAATTGCATGCAGGTTTCAGAGGGAGCCTTTGAAATCTCTAAATATAGCTTAAAAGAGTTTCTCTAAACCTAAAATGTCATGACATTATCATCCAGTATCTTGGGATGCTCCAAAGTTAGAAACTGGGAAACTGATCCTTTCCAGTAGCATAAAGCTCTAATTTCTAGCTTTACAAGTCTTCAAATAAATGGACTTAACTTCTGACATTTTAGTTTATTAGAAGAGATTTTAGTCGTATTCCTCCTGTACACAAGGAAGTAGTTTTCTGAGGGAAAGAAAAACAAACAAACAAAAAACCCCCAACAAAACAAAACAAAAACGAGTAAACAAAAACCTTCTTTGAAAAAAAGTAGAAGTAATGCTTCTGTGTTACTTTTAATTTAAAATAAATAAATAATCTCTAGTGGTTATCTACAAGTGTCATATAGATTCAATTTTTGTAGCAGCTTGGCCTAAGTCATAAAAGCTGTACTAATTTATAGCAAAGTTGTACAATTTATTATATAATTCACTGTATATTTATGAAAAGTGGACATACGTAATTTTCAGTGAAAATAATTCTTAAAGATGAATATATATCACAGAATCACAGAATCATAGGGGTTGGAAGGGACCTCCAGAGATCATTGAGTCCAACTCCCCTGCCAAAGCAGGTTCTCTACACCAGGTCGCACAGGTAGGTGTCCAGGCGGGTCTTGAATATCTCCAGAGAAGGAGACTCCACCACCGCCCTGGGCAGCTTGTTCCAGTGCTCTGGAATATCTATATTTATTAACAGAGAAAGTTTGTTTATTTGTTGCCATCAAGAAGAAAGTTCTTTCAAAGGGAAAAATACACACCTAGCGTGTTCTTAGCTTTTATTTGACCCAGTACTTTTCTGTGGAGATTGTCTATTCTGGATGTTTGTTTGTGAGGCCAAACCTGCAGTTAAATGCAGACATGAATATGAAAAGAAATTTAAGACCTCTGTTCTCTTCTACAAAGTATTTTTTGTTGAGCTGGATGACAAATCAGTGTCTGAAGTTGTATGTCACGGTCAGACTATTTTTCCATTTAGGGCCTATTGCGCACTGACTGAAAAATGGTAGAGTTGTTCAGCTCCATTTACTGAATAACCTGGAGGTCCTTAGGGGAAAAGGGGAAAAATCTAGTATGTCTCAGAGACTGTTGGATTTAATCTGAATTCCTGGCATGCAAGAAGCATATTCCTATTACTTGCAAAACTTATCTTAATCTTGGCTTTGACTAGTATGATGGGAATAACAGATATCTCCCCAGAGCAACATTTTGCAATATGGAAGAAGTAATATGTAGTAATCTGTATGTTTGCATGATAAATTATAGAGACGTTTCTGAGCTGGATCAGCAATTCTCCTTGATATTTTAAAGGCAGGTTTATAGAAGGTAACTTGTTTTCTTAACCTTAAATTCAAGGATTCAGATTTATCTGCCTAAGTAGTTTGGAAAGGCCTTGTTTTCAAATGTGAATTTTTGCACCATGCCGAAAATTGAATCTTGGATAATATGGAAAGAATTGATACAACCAAATTCTATAGTTTATATTAAAACATTCTGCACAAAATAACTTCAGGAATTTATCCACCAAACTGCATTTTTGTTTACACCAGTTTTAGTGTTCCCTAAATACTCCTTCTCAGAAATATACGTGTAAATTACTACTACTACTACTACTAAATATTATACATATATAATATAATAATATAAAATATAAGATAAACTATACATTAAAGTTATAGATACATTATTGATTACTCTAATGTACAATAGTTTCCAGAAATTCTGTTCTCTTCTACAGCTGTAGCTGTAGTTGTATATAGGAAAACAGGACTTTTAAACATCTTATGGCCTAAATGCTCTTTTAAATCAGATCTGAATTACTGACAATAAAGATGATCAGTACTAGCATTGATAAACCAAGGAAAGACCAAAAGTTACGCTGTGTGAAAACTGGAATAGTTAGAGACCGAAAACTGAAAAAAAAAAATAATTGAATCTTTATACCTAACAAGTGCTTACAAGATAGTGAAGGCACGCCTATTTCAGTGTAACTGAGGTACCAGTTGAACTGCTTTATTTTCCCTTTACATTTTCTCTTCTTTTTGTCCTTTCTTATTTCATATTGCTTACTCTCTAAATGTGAGATTCTAAGTCAGTTATTCTTAGTCATCTAGAGGACTCTTAGATAAGAACTGATAAAACTGCATAGATGCTTTTCCTCTAGCTTTTCCTTTTCTCTAACAGATGTTGACCATAATCTGAAGTGAATTTTATCCCTAAAGTATCTTTATACAGCAGTTCTGGAGTAACCCTCAGATATTGAGTTCATTATTAACAATTATAAACTGTACTTTCACATAATCTATCATGTTTTATCACAAAGAATCCCCATTATTCTCTCTAGCCAATTCAATAGCTCTGACAGTGCTGTAGTGGTGGTGATGTGTGTTTGTATGTAATTGGGGCATTGCAACATCCTTCACTGATATTTTCTGTTCCTGGGAGGCCTTACATAGAGAGAAAATTGATCAAATAGTCTCGTACAGGGGTGCCATTGCTGCAGGCAGGTTATTTAGGGTGGCCAACCAAAAACAAAATTGAGGCAAATAAAATAATTTAAAAAAAGACTGACTTGTAGCTAGAGGCAGAAACAAACAAACAAACAGTCAGTCCATTCTTCTGTTATAGCTGTGCTTCAAGCATCAGTGCTTGTAAGAAGCTTCAAAGTGGCCCTAGGATGAAGCTTTGTAATTGGAGGCATACAAAGCACAGATGTTGCTTTTATTAAATATCAACAGAATTTAACAGTGCCAACAGTCCAGTGCAGAAGAAGGAAGGATGGGTAGGAAATTCCTTCCCTGGGCTAATTTCATGCTTACGGTCCTTCAGACTGACTTATAAGATCTGTCATTATACTCTGCCTCCCTGGCAAAGTCAGGCTATCTAAAATACCTGGATAGCTTTACACATTTGAGTCATGTATAAATAATCTTTTACTTATGAGATGCTGTGGGCTATGATGCCTGGCTCCCAGCTGCTGTTAATGAAGGCTGCAATTCCCTTGTATTCCCATATGATATCTGTCAGCATATACATCTTGGCTTCCTTGGAACATCTCAAAAGTCATTAGACACTGATGTTCAGGCAACTGAATACTTCCCAAAATATTAAGTGGGCTTCGTAAGTGGATGAAAGCATATATCAGAGATGTGGCTAGCACTGCAGCAAAATGTTCCATTATCCTCTTCTGAAATTATGAAGGTTTGTAGAAAAGGAAAAATATTGGATCAAGTTTCTCTTCTAATTGGCATATCTATCTATCTATCTATCTATCTATATATATATATTTTTTTTTAAATTAAAAATTAAATGTTAATTTGATTACAAAAGAGAGATTCTCAGGTCATGGTAGTTAGGTATAGCAAGGCTTTTTCCCGCTGGAGAATGGATCATCAAGCTATTATCCTTGGGCATATTTACTGCGCTTTTTAGACTTCTCTGAGTTCTACCCAGAGAGCTGAAACAGTTTGAGAATATCTGTATTATGAGAACTCAGGTGCTCTTCACTTTCATAGCACCATTCAAACTGGAACAAGCTAGAATAATTTCAAAGTATCAGCCTAGTTTGTTTAAGTTACTGTACTCTTCAGAATATTTGAGTAGTGTTGCAGATATCGTATAGTATAGTATTATGGTATAGTATAGTATAATAGTATGCAGATTTTTGTTTAAGACCACACAGGAAAGAATGTTATATAAAGCTCGTTTACTCTGTGTAACGTAGCACATCATGATACCAAATCGACAATATGGTTATTTTCAACTTTATTACTGCACCCAAAAAGTCCTTTATTTCTTCAGATTGGTCATATACAAACTGCCTTTATACTCAGGAATGCGACCCTTAAATATTTATTCAGAAGTCACTATTCAAAGGCAATTGTGAGGCTGAAAGTTGTTCAGTGCTGACAGTATCCTCCATCCCTCCTTCACCTTCCCTCTAATTCCCCATACCGCTACGGGAAAGACTAACTGTATATATAATCCCAGGAGAGTTCTTTTCTTTGCAAAGTTTATGCCAAAAGACAGAACTATTTTTGGCAGAAGTTCTTGTTTATGAGATCTACAGATCATAAAATATCTTGCAAAATTAATTAATTTTTTTAAAATAATTATTTTAAAGCTAAATGCCACTCAGAGCCTTAAGATATACAACCTTTTTGTAGCCTGAGTTGGGAAATTCATTTCATGAATTCCCATTTTAAGACTAAATATGTTACCGAAACTGTGAGTCAAGGCACACATTTTCTTTTCCTTTTCCCCCTCCCCTCTACTCCCCTATTTTCTTAATAACAATAGTTTCTTCTTTGTCTATCACAAGGTGTATCTAACTAACTTAAGCTTCGATAAATCTATTTTACTTGGACAAAGGAAAAACCAGTCAAGCACCATTTGAAGAAACTGATCACCAGGGCTAAGAATGATGCCGCATATTCAATTTTCTCCCACGTGCCTATTCTACCTGAAACAGAGCAGTAAGATGTATAAATATAAACTTTATCTGGGATTATGAAAAACAATTAAAAAGAAAGCCTACCTTCATCAGTTTGTATGTGTGTATATAGAGTTTCAACACTTTTAAAATATTAGTTAATTAAATTATTAATCTATTATAGAAGATCTGTGCTATGTGATGTTGGCACTGTTAAGTCACAGATGTTGCTGAACAGTAAGTGGTAATATAATGTTTTATTCTTTTAATCTATTAATTTATGAAGTTTATTTTTTAGTTTAGTACATTTCTCACATTTGAATTCTAGATCTTCTTTTACTATGCAATATCTCCCTCCTATTTAAAGCTCCACTAATTCACCTCAGTGCAGCAATAATGAATAACTGGGAAGGAGTTTGGAAGGAGAGTGAGAGAAAGAGAGCTATTGAAGTAAATGAAGCATTGCCCATGACTGCTGCACACACCAGTGCTGTTCCTGTACTAACATCATTTTCCCTTTTCTGAGCATTAGAAAGATAACTCATTTCCCAGAGCATTCCATGCTCAAGGGCAATAGTTACCTTCACCACAGAGGGAATTAGCACTGGCTGATATAAGTTTGGAAATATGTAGCTATTACTTGCAGCAGAAACTTAGCTTTCTGAATCCCTTAATAAAGAGTGACAAAGAGATGAGTTCAGAGATGGTGGCCCAGAGCTGCTCGGTTCTCTGCTCTGTGCTGCTAATTCACAGAAACTCCATGAAGACCATCTTCACTTTTCTTTTTTCTTTTTCCTCCTCCTTTCCACCTGCCTTTACGATATCAAATTAGCATCTCAGCTGTATTTCCTTCCTTGTCCTTTGCACTGTGTTTACTTACAATGGCATTTAGCTCATTTTTTCACCTATCACAACATACAGACTGAAAATGTTTAAATGAACTACATTATACTGTTGCCTTGCATGAGCATGCAGTCTTCCTTGTTTTTCTTGGAAGTTTCTAGGATATTTCCCTTTGATTTGTTTTATTGGTCTCTCTGTAAGTCACAATTCAAATCTGTTTCACTTTGAAAGTTTTAGAGATGTATGAAAAAGATGTGTAGATCTAAACTGCAAAAAACCGTGTATTTATTTACACTGCTGAGGGAAGAAGTACAGATGATAGTATATCTAGGAGTACAGATCAGTGTATCATAAGAATGAGGCTGATACCTTCATTTTATATACTATCAAAAATATATACTTATTGTATACTTATAAAAATAGCTTTGACAGAAAAAAAGAGCTCAAAGTAATGTTTGAGAAATACTGAGGATATGCATTTGCATTGTTTTGAATGGATATTTGCTTGGCATTAGGACTTTTCTTTCTGAAGGGTCTTGGAGACTTGTGTTCAAAACACTTATGATTAGAAATGATATTATCACAAGTAACCTAATGTCTCACTCATACAAATTACATTGAGAGTAGTAAGATTATGAAATATGGGACTTCTCACAGATCCCACCTGCAAGATTTTGTATCAGAAGAAGTGTAGCCAGCAGGATCAGGGGGGTAATCATCCCCCTGTACTCAGCTCTGGTGAGGCCGCATCTCAATTAGCATGTTCAGTTTGGAGCCTCTCACTACAAGGAAGACATCAAAGCCCTGAAGCATGTCCTGAGAAAGGCAACAAAGTTAGTGAGGGTTCTGGAGCACAAGTCTTATGAGGAGTTGCTGAGGGAGCTGGGGTTGGTTAGTCTGGAGGAGAGGAGTCTCAGGGGTGATCTCTACAACCACCTGAAAGGAGGTTGTGGCAACGTGGGGACAGCCTCTTGTCCTAGTTAACAGCAATAGAATGAGAGATAATGGCCTCAAGTTGCGCCAAGAGAGGCTTGTGTTGGATGTCAGGAAAATTTCTTCTCTGAAAGAGTAGTCAGGCACTGGAATGGGTGCCCAAGGAAGTGTTTGAGTCACTGTCCCTGGAGATGTTAAGAATAGGGTAGATGAACATGTTTTAGTGAGCAATACTGGTGGTACATAGACGATTAGAATAGATGATGTTAGAGGTCTTTTCCAACCTTCATGATTCTATGATTCTGTCTTTATTCTCAAGTAGATGAAAAAATATCATTAAGACAAATACTTAACTCATCACACCTTGATTGTGATGTTTAGAAGCTCTTGATATGTAGCATTAGTGAAAGATTATATATAACAGTTCTTATTGCTACAATATTCATTAATAAAAGGCTAAAATGAGGATCATTTGCAGTGAGAGAGAGCCAGTCAAGTCCCTTTGTCAAACTTTATAGTGCTTTTTGCTAATTGTTTTTCACTGTGGAAAATCAGGCAAACTGGAAAAAAAAAAACAAAAAACTATTTTGCATGATTACAAAACCAGAGGCACTGGGACAGGTAGCCTAGATGCTCTGTCCCTGAAGACTTACTTCCAAGGCAAGTCTGAATCAAGCTGTGGGCTACCTGATCTAGCTGTGCATGTCTCTGCCCATTGCAGGAGAACTGGACTAGATGACCTTTGAAAGTCCCTTCCAACCCTAAGAATTCTATGATTCTATAAATCACTTTAACAGAGAAGGGTCAGTTACAGCAAGTTGCTCGGGGCCATTTCCAGTCAGGTTTTGAATATGAACAGGGAGACTTCACAGTCTTTCCAGGCAATCCATTCCAGTCTTAAACAACCCTCACAGCAAAAATAAAATAAAATCACAAAATACAAAGAAATATTGTGTTTAAATGGAATTTTTTGTTTTGCATTTTGTCCTATCATTGGACACCAATAGGAAGAGTGTGGGCTTCATTTTCTTGTGTCCTTCATTCAGGAATTTATGCATATTGATATAACCCCTTTGATCCTTCTCTTCTGCAGGCTGAACAGTCCCAAATCTCAGCCTCTTCTCATGTAAAAGAACCTCCAATCCTTTAAACATTTTTGTGATTCTTTGCTGGACTCACTTTGGGACATCCATGTCTCCTTTGCATTGGAAAGCTCAGGGCTGAACCTAGCACTGAAGATGTCTTATAAGGATTGAGTACTGGGAAAGGATCACCTCCTTTGACCTGCTGACAGCACTCTTCCGCTTGTAGTGCAGGAAGCAATCAGTCTTCTTTGCTGCAAGGTCAGCATTTCTGACTCATGGAAAGGGGTTGTTCACTAGAACCCACGTTTTTTTTTTTCTGCAAACTTGCTGTCCATTTAGTTGGACATTGGTTTATACTCATGAATCGGGTTATTACTTTCCTGGAGCTGGACTTGGCAGTTGGCTTTGTTACGTTACACGAGACCCCTCTTTTACCATTTTTCCATCCTGTTGAGTGTCTTCTGAATCATGACTATCTGCAATATGAAGGCTTCATCCCATTTCCGTATCGATGGTAAACTTGCTATGAATGCATTCTGTCCAGTCATTCAGCTTCTTAACAAAGATGTTAAACAGTATCCATCCCAGTACTGAGTCTTGGAACATATCACTATTTCCTTACTTGTCTGCCTATGCTTAACATTGGCTTCATTCAGTTCAGTACTGCTGATTGTAACGTCTCTCTTGTATACATGATCTTTCACTCTTTGTTATCATCTTGATGTACCACACCATCACATGATTGTTGGCTAGCACCTCCCTCCTCTGTCATTCTTAGTTCAAAGATCTCCTCACAAGGGTGTCAGGCCAGTAGGTGAAGATACTCCTTCCACACACAGTCACACGTATCTCACATCTTCCTCACAAGCTGTGATCTGCAAAAAGGATTTAATGTGAGCAAAATCTGAATTTCTGCTGTTAGCTGTCTTAGTTAGGGAGTCTTCCATCCTCACTCCCAGTGCAGTCGCACCATGCAGTCACACTCAGTAGGGTCTTGCACTTAATTGTAATATCATTGGTGATAATCTGGAAGAGAAATATGGGGTCTGAGAGTATGGGGTCTAGACATACCTTGTTATAGCCTCTCTACAATGTCCCAGATCCAAGCATCTGGCAAAAAGCAAATCTCCCAGGGTAGCAAGCCAGATGAGCATTTGTTCCCTACACTAGGAGGTGTCCCATTATTCACACCTTCCTCCTTATGCTGCTGTGTTATTCAAGCTCAGCTAACACAGAAACTTGGATGGACACAACTTCTTCTCTGCTACCAGGTCACGGATCCTATTCACTAGTTGCAGATTTACTGATAGAGCAAGGGTTGTCCGTCTGGTGCCAGAAATAATGAGCTTCCAGCACTTGCCATCCTGTGAGTCTCCAATTCCCAACTCAGTAAGCACAGGCTTTGCTTGTTTTGCTTTCAGTACAGATGGGATCTCGAACTTGCTATTGTATACTACAGGTTCTCAGAGAAGATACAGCGAAATTCTTTCTCACCATCACTGAATCAGCACAGTCTGTTGACCTTCTACAACTCCCCTACTTGATGGCACAGATTCTTTTCAGTATTCATGTCCTGCAGGCAAGGAGTCCATCATTTCTGGCCCCAGAATCAGCTAGAGACTGCAAAAGTCTGTGCAGCCACGGTAATTTCGGCAGTGATGCTGGGGACTGGTATGTCACCAGTAATACTGAGGAGATATACGCTGTCCTCAGCAGTTTCCTGTTCCCTCCTGCACAAACTGCTGTCCCTATGAAATACATGCTAGGCATGGATTTCATGGCAGGACCTCCCTAGCACTTCCTGAAATGACGTTGGCACTCTCTAACCAGAAGTCAGTTGGAACAAATGCTCAGCATACACTTTCATCAAGTTTCTGGAGAAACTGTAGAAACTGGAGAAATCTTTGAGGAAGGGTCTGAAATTAATATCCTGAACAGCAACAACAGTCACCTACTTATAGTTCAAAATTGATAAAAATGCAACAGCATGGTGTGAGAGTACTTGTGATATGCACCCATGACAGGCTAATAGAAATATGAAAGAGAGAAAAATACAGCGCTGACTACTAAGAATTTTTACTGCTCCAGCAAGGCCAACAGCACTGCTTTAGCACAGCTAATCAAAAGTGGTAAGGACGTGGTATAAAACCACTAATATTTACAATGCTTTTAACTTTTGTGTTGTTTTCAAAATATTTCTGTCTTTTTATTTTCTATCATTTACTGTCTTACATGATAGTAACCTTCAAGAAATCATTTGTGAAAACTAGGAAGATTTTCAATCTTGTTAAATAATGCTAATTTGGTGTTCTCTCTTACACTAATGCTTTGCCAGCATTTTAATGTTTGTAGAACAAATGAATAATTTCTAAACAGTGCCAAAGGGGCATTGTGTTAATTCTTTGAGAGAGAAAAAGCCTGACAATTTTAGTATGCCCTAAGCATGATTGGTTTATGATAAGGTCTTTGTAGAAGAGCAATAAAGATGACGGCTTAGTTAAAATACTATCAATATACTTGGATAGGAAATGAAAACTCCACACACTATTTTCAAATTATCAAATCTTTCTATTCTCCCTTTAAGATTTTTGATGTGTATATGCCATACCTTTTATGATTGTTTTGTTTTTCATATCAGTGTGCGTGAATGTAGAAATACTACTGGGATTAAGAGTCAGTCCTCTCTGAAAGAGGAGAGGATGAACTAATACTAGGATGAGCAAATACCATTGCATTTGTATTTTCAAATTCAAGTGCAAATACAAATGTCCATGCTCATACAGAATGTGCAAAATAGTGTTCTGTAAATGTGTTCCTGCTTTGTAAATGGAGTCAATAATATACAGAAGGCAATATAGATTATTAAATAAATAGCCAGATTAAATAAAATATTTTAAATATTTTAATTGAATTAACTTATTTTTAATTATTATTTTTTTAAATTTTATATATTTTGTTATTAAATTAAAACAGCTTTTTCCAGATTTTGTGATCCATCACATGTTCTTTGCCTACTAGTTTCAGCAAAAGATGCTAAAGGCATGAGACACTAATATAAAGCAGGCAGTGCATAGTTTGCTTTCCAGGGTCTGCTTTTGACTGCAATAGTGTATGCAGGTAGTAGGTGCAGAGGGAGCAAAAGGATTTATTTCACTGTCCAAGAAAGATGAGTTCAATTATCTTTTTGTGGATCACTCATCACATGTGTAAAATATGAGTGTAAAGTAATTTGATCAGAGCTGAGCAGCCGCACACCAGCATCATCATAACTGGAGCTTGAGATAAAGCAGTATGTTATACATCATCATTTTTTCTTCCCGATAAAACCTAATGGAATGGCATAGCTTTATATCCCTGCCAATAAGGCCTTGTAGGCATTCTGTACGACAGTGTGCATTTTAAGTGTGCTGACCATTCTAGTCTGAGCATTATATGTATTTATACACATAAAATGGATATTAAAAGGATGGACATGTTTTTCCTCATTTTAAACATTTCTTTTGCAAACAAGATTTATTTAATTATTTATTTTTTAGGAAGTTGGGTACAGGTTTTCAGAAAGAGATGGTACAGTACACAACTAAGTTTTACTTACCTCTAGATATCTCAATGCATTTTACATATGTCACTTTGAAAGTACTACTTATATCCATGAAAACTGCAACAGACACAAAGGGCACAATAACAATATTTGATAGAGAAAATTGTCAGATAGAAAATACTATTTTTCAGCATAGTCACCACCATTAGCTATGCATTTTTACCAGAGCCTGTATGCCGTGATTGTAAAAATCTGCACTAGTGGAGGTAACCCACTGTATCACAGCTGCTATGACAGCATCATTGTTAAGAAAATATTGCCCACATGCCCATACACATAGAATTAGTGCCAAATCTGGACTATATGGCGCACGTGGTAGGAGAGTCCAGCTAGAATTGGCAATGTTCTACACAGTCTTCAAACTGGCATGGGGCCTAGCATTACCATTTTGCAAGAGAAAGGTTGTCACCTTTTCCAGCCTTACTCTAGAAGTTTGAGCCTTCAGCTTAGTCAGTATACAGCAGTCACAGTTGATGGTTTGTCTGGGTTCCAGGAAATACAGAAGGATTTTTTTTTTCTGTCCTATCCCAAAATACAGAGCACTTCAGTTTACTCACTGAGGTTTGTTTCTTGAATGTGTTCTTTGTTGGAGAATTCACCTCACCACTCCATGGACTGTTACATTTTGACTCTGGCTCATAGCGGTGACACCACTCCTTGTTCTGGGGATTATGCAATTCAAGAAACTGTTACCTTCAGCCTCACATTGATTCAATAGCTCCTGACAAACTTGGTTATTCTTCCTATTCCTGCGTGTGCATTTGTGGGATCCACTTCGAGCAAACTATGCAATTTTCCAATACTACCACTGTCACTTCCAATGCGTTGAAGCTGATATTCAGCTCTATGCAGTTGTCATCCACTGATTGATGTGTAGGAGTTGATCAAGATGCTCTTAATTTTGTGGTGTGGCAGTTATACATGACTGTATGGAACATGATTTGTCTTTCATGTCGCTGTTGCCACTGCTGAAGTGTACCACAATGTCACAGTGCTCACACTATTCTCTGCTGTTTGATCTCCCTAAACATTCAGCAATCATTGATGAATGTCAATGGGTGCCATTTTTCTGCAAGGAGGAATTCAGTTACCCACCTTTGCTTTATATGCACTTCCATGTCAGGCACTATATTGTCAGACTGCCCCTCTGCTGCCATCTGTTGTATGGAAACAAAATTTAATGGAATATTGTTGGAAAAATTCAACCTCTGTTACCATAAAATCAGCACCTGCCTCTGAGGTTCTGGGTCAACATAATAAAATAGGAAGAAATACTTTCAGAGTAGCCATTGTAAATATGTTGTTTTTTATTCCCAACTCACTTGAACACTAAAAAAAAATCCTCTTCTGACATATTAAAACATTTCTGATAATTGTTATAGATTTTGTCATGCCTTCCTATTCTATTTTTTTAAAGTTTGTTGTCAGTTACAACGTGTTCTACGTGTCAATGGCATTTTCCACAGATGATTTTGTCTTACAATCATTCATTTGTTGAAGATATTGAACTTGAATTCATTTTGCTAACTGTTCCAGAGACTCCCATAAATGTTATCTTCCCGACTTCCATGGTGCCTTACCTTTGACCTTCTGTTTATTGGGAGTATTATAAAGAATCTGCTCCAGATATTGTCAGGTATTGCTTTTCCAGATAACAGTAAGGACAGTATTTTTCTGTGACAAGATATAGATATATATAAACATTGCTGCTCTTATTCAAAGTGCTCTTATTCAAGGGCTTTTTTAAACAAGAATGACAAAAATTAGAATCTGAAGAATTCACAACTTTTTTTTTTCTCTTTTTTTTTTTTTTTGTAATGTCCCATTAATCTTTGTGAGATGAATGCTTGTCAGAATCTGAAGATATACTGTACTGAAACAGAGATGACAATAATATTTAAATAAAATTTTGCAGCCCTGCTGAAAAAGAACTGGGAGTATTTGTGGACAGGAAGCTAGACATAAGCCAGCAATGTGCCCCCACAGCCCAAAAAGCAAAACTTATCATGAGCTGCATCAAAAGAAGCATGGCCAGCAGCGTAAGGGAGGTGAACCTGCTGTCTACTCAGAGCTAGTGAGACTTCACCTGTAGTACTGCATCCATATGTGGAGTCCTCAGTACAGGAGAGACATGGACCTGTTGTAAGAGATGATTCTTTTTGCACCTTTGTCTCAAAGCTTGCTGAGGAACACAGATGGACAAGTCCAGGCAAGTCCTGGTCAAAGTTTGAGAAGTTCTTTGTCTAAAGAACACAGATGGACAAGTCCAGGACACTGCTGGATCTTGGTGGTGACTATCCCTGCTTTATGTAATTCTTGCTCCTTTCCCATCTTTCCGATCACCCACTTTCTCTTCCTCATCACCCCAATTCATAATAGTCACTGGCCTCCCTTCCTCATCTCCCTAATTGATTGGGATTTGTAATAAACTGATTGGACCAACATTTGAACCACTGTTTCTTAATCTCACATCGAGCATACACATATTAAAAGAACCTCCACTCGCACTGATAATTGGAGCAAGACAGAAGGCCATAGAAACGATCGAACGGATGGAACTCTCTCCTCTCCTATGAGGACAGATTGAAAGTTCTGAGGCTGTTCAGCCTGGAAAGGAGAAGGCACCAAGGTGACCTGAGAACAGTCTTTCAATACCTAAAGGGGAGCTACAGGAAAGAAGGTGACACACTCTTTAGGAGAGTCTGTTGTGATAGGACAAAGGGAAATGGTTTCAAGCTTAAAGAGGGTAGATTTAGGTTGGGTATAAAGAAAAAATTCTTTTACAGTGAGAGTGGTGAGGCACTGGAACTGGTTGCTTAGAGAGGTGGTGAAAGCCCTGTCACTGGAGACATTCAAGAAAAGGCCCGAGCAACCTGATCTAGGTGTTAATATCCCTGTTCATTGCAGGGGAATTGGACTAGATAATCTCTAAAGGTTCCTTCCAACTCTGAGGATTCTATGATTCCATTCTTATAAAATGTATTCAAAATGAAATGATTTTTAAGAACCTATGTGTATATATGCATGAGGAATGCAAGAACGGTTAGGTCCATTTTACATACACTGAAAAAGATCAGAGGATCAATGGGACTTGCCTAAGTTTGTTCATGGAATTATAATGATCCAAATTCACTGAATTTTCTGTGAAAATATAACTTTATTCTTATCACTGTTGTAGAATCACTAAGGAACCACTGGAGATAACATAAGCTACAGCAAGCTGCTAAGAACTTCAAGATCATAGACTCATAGGATCATTTAGGTTGGAAGAGACTTGTAAAATTCAAGTCCAATCATCTATCTATCACTACAGGTCCACTGTTAAACCATGCCCCTGCTTGCACATTTCTTAAACACTTCCAGGCGTGGTGACTACAACTTCATCAGCAGCATGTTCCAGTGCCTAGCCACTCTTTCAGTGAAGAAATTCTTCCCGATATCAAATCTAAACCTCTTCTGGTGTAACTTGAGACTGTTTTCTCACATCCTATCACTTGTCACATGAGAAAAGACAGCAACGTCCTCATTGCTGCAATCTCCTTTGAGATCATTGTAGAGAGCAGTGAGGTCTCACCTCAGCCTCCTTTTCCTAAAGAGCCCCAGTTCCCTCAGACACTCCCCATATATCTTGTGTTTTAGTCCCCTCGCCTGCATTTTTGCTCTTCTCTGCACGTTTGAGCAGCTTTCTATTTTTTTCTACGTGGAATTCAAAGGATTAGATGCTACCCTTAGCAATAATTTAAGCTATGCCTCCACTTCTTTCTTGTTGTAGCTAGTTAGAGCTAGTTTTAATATTTCTTCTCTGTTTGTCATCTAGGATAGCTCAATGAGCACAAAGTAACAATCAATTAAAAGTAAGTAGGTATTTTTGACAGCTTAAAAGAGTCCCAAAGAGGATGACAGGAAAATGGTAAAAGACAATAAATAATTTATAGCTGGAGAAAATTAATCAAGAACTCCCAATTCCCTCTGTCCCCACATGCAGGTGCTCAATTACAGTACCTCTAAGAAGAGGCAGGAGACCAATAACCAAACATCTGTGACATAAATGAATTTAACTATTAGGAAAGAAAGTATTGAAACATATAAACACATTGAAGTAACGAAACCAAATTACAATACAGTGTACATTTGCTTTGTATAATGCCTTTCATTATATCATTTCCCAGAACTCTTCACATAATTAAATACAAACGCTATAGAGTATAAATGAAATTCAGCAGCAGTAGAGAGATTTTCTAATGGATGAAGAGTGTTCATTCGTAAACTAATACAGAGAAGTAAAATAAATAAATAAATAAATAAATAAATAAAAGAAAAGAAAAACAGAGATAGAGTAATCCAGAAAAATTAGTAAGTTAGGCTTTAGCATTGGACAGTTAAAAAGAATGTTATTGCATTCACCTCAGTGGAAGCAGTTTAATACCAAAGTGTAACAAGGAGTTTGCAAAAGGCACAAGGAGCATTGATGGAGAAAGGTAAAGACAAAGAAAATGACAGTTACTGGTCAGAAGAGGAAGGAAGAGGAATGAATAGATGCATAATGTCCCCAAAGAATTTTGGAAACAGTTGCCTGTCTCATTACTGATTTTCTTCACTTTGATGGCTGCGTAATGCAGATGAAATAAGTGAATTGAAATAGCAGACCTATCCCAGTTTAAATCACAGAAGGGACACAACAATGCAGCTCAAAGTGGTTCCTAAAATAACTGCTGATTCATATACATGTAGGAATAGTCCTTTCTATTCTGATTGTACTTCAGCTGTTTTATAAAGCACTAGTGCATGAAGCCACCTGGAACATTTCTTGTGACTTTTGAGACTTACAGGGTGAATTCTGCACATTGCTCATCCAGTCTCTTCACTGTTACGAGACAGTGTGGCAGCTACTAGTTGTATTCAAAACCTTTTCTGTTTGACTCCTAACAAACCATTTAGGTAATACTTCTTTTTACTCACTTATTTTGGTTTTTCTTTGATGAATTGACTAATCAATAAAGTAATCATACTTACAGCTTTTGTCATCCTATAGACCTACATATATATATGCAACAAATTAGATGCAAACCTGATTTCCTAATACCTAACTGTATTTATAGATGATATCCTTTGTGATTCTACACAATATGATTTGGGGCACGTTCTTAAAAAATATTTCTATAAGACTCAGTGATCTGCCATGTTTGCTTTGCATTGATATTTCTCTGCCCAGAATACCTTTATCCATTCTTCTATTGTATTTATTTATTTATTTATTTATTTATGTCAGTAACTATATAGATGTGGAAAATGCACTTTTATGGTGAAATATTCAATTTTTTTTTTTTCCTAAGGATCTCAGAATGTATCATCCTTCTCTTTTCTCATTACATCTTCTAAAACTTTTATTTTCCTTTCATGTAAAACGAAACTTTAGCCTTTACCATGAGAACCTTACCATTGTTGTACTGATGTAGTCATGAGATTTTTTCTACAGAATTCTTTTCATGAATCTCACTAACAGACTCATATAGAAAAAGCATATGACCTGTAGCTGATGAGGGTACAGGACCCGATTTCTTATTGTTTGAAACAAATATTACTCAATTAAAAAAATGTAGAAAATAGATAAACTACTATTAGACCAGGTTATTTTTGAGATATATGGGTAACCATCCAAGATGCAATTCAGTAGTACACAGGCCTACAGTTAAATGCAAACCCTAGACGATTAATAGCAATGTATTCTGTAATGCAGTTTTGCTATTTTTGTGCCTATTATTTTCTACAGATATTTTAAAAATGTCTTTTACTTATAAATAGAATTTAAGTAATATCTGTCTTCATATCTCCTTTATTTCTTTAGCATAACCTAAATTTATCTGCTTCAGTAGTGTCAATGGCTTTATTTCTTTTCTGGGTAATGCATAGCTTTTATTCTTCAGAATGTGGATCTACATATATTGCATTTATTGCACTTAAATTATATTTTTAAATTTCATCAGTCTTCCTGTAGCTCTCTATAAATTGGCTTTATATTGAAAAGTATGTAATTTAACAACTAACTTTGCATTACTGGGTTAACAATAAATCAATTTTGCTAATTTTACCACATGGTAAAAATAAAGAGCATCTTTTAATTCTTGCCACTTTTTAATTATTTTCACTCTGAATCTCAGAACTTCACCAGGGAATCTCAGAAAAGTTGAAGGGATCTCAAGCAGCCATTTGGCCTGACTGCTTGGTCAAAAGCACCACCAAGAGCAGGTAGACCAGGACCGTGTCCAGGTGGCTTTCAAAAATCTCCAATGAGAGAGACACCACACCCCACTGAGCAACTGTGTCAGTGCTTGGTCACTCTCAGAACAAAGCAGTGTTTTTTGATGTTCAGAAGGAACCTCCTGTGTTTTACTCTGTGCCCTCTGCCTTTCATCCTGTCCTTGGGCACCACTGATTAGAGCCAGGTTCTGTCTTTGCATCCTCCTTTCAGGAATTTGTATACAAAGATAAGATATCCCCCGATCCTTCTTTTCTCCAGGCTGAACAGTTCCAACTCCCTAAGTTTTTCCTCATAGGAGGAATGCTCCAGCCCCTTGATTGTTTTTGTGACCCTACTTTTGTGACCCAGGACTGGACACAGCACTCCAGCTGTAGCATTACTAATACAGAGGTGTCAACAGTTCACAGGCTGGTTCAGCCCAGTTCTGTGACTAGCAGGGCAGAGGGATTCATGAATCCACGCCTCCGGAAAGGGGAAACAGGGGACCCCAAAATAAATAAAAACAGCAGCAGCTATCTGAGAAGAAACAAACTGATTTACTAAATATGGTATAGGAATGCAAAATACTGTAATAAAATATAATTAGATTTGAAGCTAATAAATCAAATATAATGAGAGAAAGAGTGTCCAAAAACTGAAGGGCCTTACACTAATGCTGAGGCGATGTGTGCGGTTGGGATGAGCAGCAGGAAGGAGAGCCAAAAAAGGGCAAAGAGAGAATCAGGAGACCTACCAAGTTCATATATCTGTTCACCCTGAGCAGAAATGATAACAGAACAGCGAACAGTCTTCTGGGTAACGTACTTCTTTCTTCCCTTCTGGACAGGTGCCTGGAACTGGAGTATTAACTCTTTAACTCCCAGTGCACTACATGATGTTATGATGTGGAATACTGATAACCAAAAATCATAAAACCATGACATTCCACCCCTTATTCTACATCGCTATGTCATGCTTAATATATACAAACAAACCATAATTACCAACATTAAACACATGCACACACATAGACATGAAATTGCTGAGTGTGCTTGCTTAACATCAAATTCCCTTGTGGTACATACTGAACATCCTCATCTTTCTACATCACCCACAAAGTGGACCCAGGTCCCTGGGCAAAAACAGTTCCACAGAGAGGTTTGCCCTTCCCAGAAGCTGGAAAAAAACAAACTGCTTTTCCCAACATTCTCTTTCCATGTACTGTATGGATAGTATGGAGGGAGCTGGCAGGACCATTGCAGTTGATAGATTCTTGAGTGTTGACCAACCAGGTGGCTTCTGCCAAATGCTTCTCCCAGTGCTTAGATGTTCCACCACCCATTGCTTTCAACATGGTTTTTAACAACCCATTGTAACTTTCATTTTTACCAGAAGCTGGTGCATGATAGGGGATATGATAAATCCACTCAATGCCATGATCTTTGGCCCAAGTATTTACAAGAGAATTTCTGAAATGAGTCCCATTATCTGATTCAATTCTTTCTGGAGTTCCATGTCTCCACAGAACTTGTTTCTCAAGACCTAATATGGTGTTTTGGGAGGTAGCATGGGGTACTGCAAATGTTTCAAGCAACCCAGTGGTTGCCTCCACCATAGTAAGCACATAAAGCATTGCAAGATCGTATATTTATACTTTTGCCGCCACCCTTCCCCACAGAGAGGTTTCATCCTCTTGGCTTGATTAATTGTGGCTCATGTTTCATAGTCATGAATAACCTGTGCAATACTGTCCATAGTTAAGGCCACCTCTTGGTCCGTTTATATGTTGCATCTCTTCCTTGATGGCCCGAAGTCTCATGGGCCCACTGAGCTAGAAATAATGCACTCTTGCATTACCAGTCCAAGTCTATTTGAGCCACCTTAATTCTGGCAGCTTGATCTACCTGATGGTTGTTTTGTTTTTCTTCAGTAGTCTGACTCTTGAGCACATGAGCGTCTACATGACGCACTTTTACAAACATATTCTTTATTTGAGCAGCAATATCTTTCCACAGTTCAGCAGCCTGAATAGGTTTACCCCTTCTTTGCCAGTTTTTTTGCTTCCACTGTTGTAACCACCCCCATATTCGCCACCATCCATGAGTCAATATAAAGGTAAAGCATTGGCCACCTCTCCCGTTCAGCAACATCTAAGGGGAAGGATCACCTCTTTTAACCTCCTGGCAAAACTTTGCCTAATTAAGGCAAGAATACAAAATGGAAAGAAGATGGAGGGCTCTCTTGCTCAGGTACTGTGGGTCTCCACTGAATAGAATGCGAGAAATCATGCCAGATTCTGCTTCCAGGATGGGCTATGGGGAAAAATAAATGGTATGGAATAGATGATATGCACAATGTCCTGTGAATTTAGATAATGACCACCTCTTTTGAAAGTGTGATTCTTAATATCCAGATTGTGCATTTGAAATTATTAAATTGCATTTTGACTCATCTGCTTTATATAATGTGTGTTTTTGAGCTGATTTAGGAAACAGGTTTTATTATGAGAGCTTTTCTGCCACATTTTTCTTCAACATTTTTTCTTCACATCTTTTCTTCAACATTTCTCATCTGCTAGTAAATTTCAAAGCTTGATTTAAACTGCACGATTTAACAATATGAATCCATACTTAAGATTTTCCAATTAACATTCAAGAATTAACACCAATTGTAGTTTATTCCATTTTGAAACTTTTAGGTGTCCCATATTATCTAGCCTAGTTTTAACATCATCATGAAAGGGTACAAATTTTCTTTCTTTGATGAATAATTTTTGTATTTTTTTTTTTCACTCTACAGTCGGATAGGCTATATTATGCTAATTTCTTTTGTACTTTCTTTAAGGAGCTTATAAAAGTGTTGTGACAGGACACCAAGCAGCAAAGGCTATAGAGTGGAACTGCTTCTCTCTTTCTTTAGAGATAGCACACTTAAAGACACCAAAATCAATCTTTATATCTTTGAATCATTGAAGCTGCATTGTCACAACTGTAAGAAACAAAAGCGCAATCAAGCAAAAACAGAATCTAAGAAAAATGTTTGTCTTGCTTTTCACAAAGCCAGTTTTAAAATGAATAATTTCAATATGCTCTAGATCACTTTCATTCGTGTCTGCTATGGGAAGATTCTTTATTTCTCTCAAAAGTTGCTTGGCTTCATTTGTATTTAAAGTTCTCAATTTTGTGTGTTTTTCTCTGCCTGCTCTACTGTGCTGCTTGGATATTTCTTCGAGTGGAGCTTGCACAGTTGCTTTTGAGAAAAGGCCAGGTCTTCTGGGGCAGGAGTCCATCTGGTCCAGAGTAAAACTAGCGTAACAGAGCGTAAGGGGAACTTCTCCCTTAGCCCTAGCTACTTCAATTATTTACAAATATCATTATATTCACATAGTAAGCTATAACAAATGAACAACATACTTTTTGTTAGAACACTTCACACTTACCTACAAATCAGTTAATTTTCATTTGCTTTGATCATTTCTGATCACTGTATGTTTAGAGCCTAAATTTGTTCTATGATATAAAATAAATATATATATACATTGCCAGAAAATAATGGAGAAACTGTCTTACAATTTAATTTGTGAAAGATAATTGTTTTTTCTTTTCTTTCAAGAACATGGAAATTAAAAAATTCTGAAAAACAAGATTCTGGGAAAAAAAATCCATATGTGAAGAGAATTCTACTATAAATTTTTTTAATTCTGTATAAACCACTTTTTTTTCTGCATGTAGAAACATTTCCATTTGTTATCCCAAATTATTTTAACTGACTGCCTCTCCACTGTAGCAATAATCCATATAAGCTATACCAATGTTATATGTAAATAACAAGAATCAGTAGAGTGATCCAGTCTTTTAAAAGTGAATAGTTTTTTGAATAACACAGTTCTTCTACTTTCCTATTTAAGAAAATTAAATCTGTGTTTTTAAAATATCTTTACTTCATGTTCTCTAAAATGGTAGTTTTTTAAACTGCATTGTCTTAAGAACAAACCAGTAATCAAGACAACATATTTTGAATGGTATAATCAAGACAACATATTTTGAATGGAACATCTACATACAGATTTGTATTGCAAGATTTGGAATAAAGTGCTCTGCTGTTTGAACTTTCTCAATGAAAGAAGGGTATTTACTGTTCACTGCACCCCAACAAACCTTCATATGCTTACTTATCTTCTGCTTTATCTTCTGCTTTATATGCTGTCTTCGGCAGCAGTACAAAAAGTAGCTGAATGTTATTTACACGCTTCTCATCTGACCATTTCTCCCAGAGCTTGTTCCTTCTTACCACCAACTTCAGTGCACCTTGGCTTCTCTATAAGCAGACAAATAAATTATTCTTTCCCATAGTAGATTGTAGCTATTCAGAGAGATACATTTCCTACCAAGACAGCATATTCCTCAGATGCAACATACAGAGAGTCATCTTGCAGCACAAAACTCCAGCTATCTTACTAAAACTATGGGGCTGGATTAATTTTTCCTCCCGCAGAAGGAAAGACAGAACTCAGCAGGGAACTCATTATCTTTGAGGGCCCTGTGAGAGTTTTGTTATATTGGATCTCACCTTGCTGATACACTTCATCTCTGCCATCAATATGGTGAAAAGATCAGTAATGCTTCGAACTGTTTTTTATCTCCTTGTGATGTGACTGAAGATCTCAAAGTCTGTTTTGAGAACAGAAAAAGCAAAGGACATTTTTTTTTTCTGAGGTTTATAAATGTTAGATTACAAAATGGTGCAATGGTGGAGTTAAAAAGATTTTTTTTCTTGAAAAAAGATAGAGACAAAAAAGTTAAAATTCTCTCCTTAGTACCGTATTCTTATTTGAATAAAAATATGTGCATTTTGACATGAATTAAAAAGTGGAGATTTTAGAATCTGAATGCACATCTGACTTTGCAGTTGTCCAAACCATGATGAGACTAGTTCAAATTCTGAGAATACAATGTGTCTGAACTTGGTTTGCGGAAATATGTCCAGATCAAGACTTGAGTTTAGCTGGTGGAACCCATATGTATCTTGAAATCACATTATATGACTGTGTAGAATGCCTGTGAGAGTACAATTCTTGATATGAGTTGTACCACCCTGTTACAAAATATGTTTTATGAAGGCATGTGCACACAGAAAAACTTGACAGGTGGCACCCTAATAGGAGTTTGAACCTGCACAAATTTGCCACCTCTAACTTTCACACTGTTCGCAAAAACAAACCGACAGACCTGACTGGCTTTTCTTGACAGCTTTAAAGCAGGGCATTGTTTCAGAGTTCATTAGCATGCACATGAAATGGCAAGACACGCTTGATTTCAAGGTTTTTTGTTTCTGCCTTTTTTTTTTTTTTCCCCCTTGCTTTTTTTTTTTCCTCCTTTCTTGTCACTGATGGTGCAGAACCTGCTCCTGCTCATCATTCTTTTTTAATCTGGCCCAGCGATGAAACAGATGACTGGGGCAAGTTTGGCAGTTGAAGGATCCAAATGCTAAACTCCAGGATTAATTTCTCTAGCACAGACATCTGGGAGTCAGATTCTCTCCCCTGGTTTTCCTGGCAGCTTGATTTAACTTCCAGCAACCCAAAAGGCTCATTGTGTTAGACTGTGAGTTCAGTTATCCTGGCAGGTAAAAGACTGCCAGATTGCCTTTGTCAAATGAAAAAAATTGTATTTAAATATTAGCATCCTGATTTTCCCAGGTTTGGGAACTCAGTGGTTGAAGATCTCTGCATTCAATAATGATGCATTCTTTAGACATCTTCCTCATAAGCTGATAATAAATTGAAGTTGTCATTAGTGAATGAAAACAACATAGCCAAGGAAAAAAGTCCAACAGAAATACTTAAAACAGGGAAACACAACACTAATCCACGAAGTATGACAATGGAAGTAGCTTTACTGATTTAGAAATGTAAAATCTGTGTAAATCAGATCAGATCAACATCATTTTGACCTCAGCTTGTTATCTTTAATTTATTATTATTATTATTATTATTATTATTGAGAAATGACCTTCTCTTGTACTTCAGGACAGAGAAATAATCTGCAACAGAATAACAGAATGCATTCTTCCAGAAAATATTTTTCACCTGTAGCAGTAGTACTTCATGAGAAGTATACCCTGAATATTAAACTAATTTCAGCTTTTACATCATGTCTACAGTAGTTGCATTGAGTATTAGTCATCAGAAGCCCTAGAGCAGCATAAACACAATATGGATCTCCTGTGACAGTATAAGAGAAATGCACTGGCTTTTTAATAATTTGTTTTTATTTTTTATTGAGCAATACTGGTTCAAGGTGCACAACAAACTAGGTGACGTATGAAATTTTACAGCAATTTAATCAGGGATAGAATTAAGGTATAAAATGATACAGAAAGTGTAGCTACCATAGAAAAATACAAAGAAACACTTATATGTAACAGAGTGAATGCTCGGTTTCACATCTGAAACTAGTTCCTCTTATATGACCATGTGTAATGTAATATTATGCACTTTTGTAATACCACTTCAAATACTTGTTAAAACAACAACAATGGTAAAAAGCTCCAAATACAGCCTGCATTACAAAAGCAAATGGGGTTATGTCCAAATATATTTTCTTCTTCCTTCTAATTGCTTATTTAAACTCATTTTACAACTTATATTTATGAATACTTCTTACTTCAAAAGAAGAAATTCAACAAGCTCCATGGAACAGCGGAAAGAACTTAAAGTTGACAGTCAGCATCACCAATACAGAGAAAGAAGGTGATATTAAATGTTACATTTATATTAAAGAATTATTCTGCCACCTCTGGTAGCATTCTTGACCAAAAGGGCACTTGGAGCACTCTGAGACAGGAGTTATAAAACAGCTCAGGCAAAGGAAGGAGAAAGCTACAATTTGGGATTGCTCCTTTCCTTTCCTGAGTGGGTACATTGTACATAGAATGTAGAAATAAATCTTATCTTGAAGGCAACAAACAAGTTTATGCACATTTTTTTTCCACATTTGTGCCATATCCACATTTCAGTTAGAACACAGTCAAGGTCAAATAGATTTTATTAAATAGATGCTAATACTGTGTGTGCAGTGTAAGTAGTGCATCTGCTTATGTGCTGATCTGAAATGTGATCTGAGAGTTTTTTGGCTGCAGTAAAGGTTTAATGTGATGCCATGATCCATGACCTATGGTTCACTGTTGGGGGCACAGGTCTTAGAGTTGTTCATGAGCAATCAACTACATGCTCTTGATTAGAGAATTTTGGAGTATGGCTTTGATGAAGGTTCTGTCAAATGAAATAGTCAAGAAATGATGGATCAGCAGAAGGATTAAAATCCAACCTGAAGAAATACATTGAGGTGTCTCTGGGGATAATCAGGCCTTTACTCCAATTAAGGAGAAGTCACCAGTACTATATATATGTGAAAAGAACGTGAGTAGTCTCTAAACTGTGTTCATGTCACCTCGTAAAATTAGAGTTTCCTTGCCCTGAGCAGGGTCCTTTATAGCAAGTGTTCTGCAAAGTGATATTAAGTCACCTGGTAGCATTTATTACAGCTGTTCCCTCTTCCAAACACCATCATGATGGGTGAAATCTTGACCTGACTGAAATCAAAGACAACATTCCCACTGACTCCCTAGCTGCAATGATTACATGATTTTACTTTACAAACATTTCATCTGATTTGCAATAAATATGAACCTTTGCATATTGGGTTGAACGGGAAAAGAAAACTTCAGTGCTTCTCATTGAAAATGGTCTATTTGTGAACTGTTTAGTTTTATGTAATTAATAGTTCTGTATACAGCCTCCAGCGTACAAAAGTGGAGATCATCAGATAAACAATTTTGATTGGAATGATACCCTGTGCATTTAAATTCTAATGATATTTTGTGCTTTTCTTCAAAACTGCTGAAACTTGCACTGAGCTGCTCTTTAGATCATGTATGCAATAGTATCAGGGAACTTGAAGAAAATATAAAGTCTAAAGAATTCTTTCTAAAGAAAGAATATTCTTCTTAAAGAGATTTCTGTCAAATAAAACAAGAAAAAGCCTTGTCATTTTAAGTACCATTTTCAGAGTTTGTAACAGGAGACATGAATTCACTGTGAATGGTTTATGATATCAAGATAGTGAATTATCCTAGATGTTTGAATCACTGAAATAACTATTTAGCAGTGAGGTTTATTAAAAAAAAAAAAAAAAAAAAAAAAAAAAAAGGGACACAGGTGGTGGTATGGTGGTGGTATCACAGAATTATTTATTTTAGTCATACCATTTTCAAAATAAGAATTTGAAAGTATGTTCCTCAATCATGTCATTACGACATATAATTTCATTGTTTAATTTAGAGTGGGAGACGATATATTGTTTCTAAACAATGTTGATATTATGCATTCATTCATTTATATCGGTACTGATGACATCCTTGCTTGGCAAATTGCTACTGTGAGAGTCTCTGTAGATCAATTTAATTTTCAGTACAACTTACTACTACTACTACCAAAAAAACCCCAAAAACCAAAAAACAAACCAAACAACAACAAAAAAAATGCTAGCCTGTGATTAATCCATGGAAGCCTGTAAAAGCTGTAGAAACTCTTCTTATGAGACATAAATTACTTGTTTTATCCACATACATAAACAAATAGGCTTGAATAAAAGAACATTTTGAACAACAGAAAACAAAACAGTAATATTTTTTTTCACTGAATAACTGTAAAATTTTATGCCAAACTAAGTGGCATTTATCTTATTATATTCATTCCTAAAACTTTGAGAACCTCGATAGGTTTTGAATTGGAAGCTTACAGATAGGGGGTTGTGTCGTGCTGCTTGCAAATCAATAGCTCAATAGACAAACCAGAAATACTGGATTATATTTACAGAAATATTTGAAGTTATACACAGCATCTCCATGCTGTTCAATTAGTCCTTCTAAATTTTATAATATTATTTACTGAACTACTAAATAGTCCTTCCTTTTCAAAATTTTATCAAAATGAGATCTTCTCATTTCTGATTAATAAACTAATATCAACAAGTATACCTCTGGTTTCTATGAACTGGATGTAAAACCTAAGAAATGAAAAAATTGGAAGATTTTCCTTTTTCTTCAGTTTTGTATTTCAGAAATTGAAAGGCTGTAAATTTTAACAGAATGTTCTTTGTTGTGTTGCACCTGGGAGGGACTGTCAATGGAAAATGCTAACTTGTGAAGTATTTCTCAGCAAATAATTACACTGCAGCTTCTTCTATTCCATGGCTTTTATTTGGTTGGCTGTGTTACTTCTGTGCTTAGCTGAATGCTATTTTGAGGTTTTCTGCTCTACTTTTTTTTTTTTTTTTTAATAGTTTTATTGAAATACAAAATCAACTGTGGAATGTGAGAGTAGAAGTATATATGATATGCATGGTATATTTTGTCCTAAGAAGGAAACGTAAGACCAACAAATCTGACAAACATTCAAGGCAGTTTCTTTGTCTTTTGAGCTTTGACACTATTTCCATGTAAAAGCCTTTATGTAATTTTGAATTGAAGCTTGTATTGAACATTTTGCAGCAGAGATTGTGTCCTTTTGTATTTCAGATAGAAATTTGATCTGAAGTTATGATTCAATTAAATTTTTATTCACAAGGATCTTACTATTCCCCATACTCTATCTAAATATCTACATACGGGAAATACTGCATATAGCCTAGTCAGAAGAAAGATTACCATCAATACCAAACTCATATATGTTCAACCATTGCTGTAGCATTCTTTTTAATTTGTGTATGTCTTTGTGTTCCTTTTATGTATTTGGTATTTGGTTTTGTATGGAAAACTGTTGATCACAGCCTGAACCTCTGATTGACCACCTGAGGCAAGCAATGAGTCAGCTGTAGGAGCACAGGTGAAGGTAATTCAGCCGTGCTACGGAAGTTGGGGCTTGGCTCCACCCCTCCTAGATCTCATTTAAGGGCTGACTACCACTAAGGTAGGGTTTCTTTCTCTGGAGATTGCTCCTTTGAGGAGTTTACTGTGAGCTCTCTACATTGGTGAGCATTTTCCATTTATCATAGATTACCTTTTCTTCTTTATGTCTGCCTTTAAAAGTCATCTTGGTTATTCCCAGGGCTCCCCGTGCTCTGGATTGGTAGTCTCGGCTGGGGAGCAGGCTGAACCCCCTGTGATTCTTGAAGAAGCGGTCAGGGAATTACTACTCCAACTGGACTGCCGCAAGTCCATGGGTCCGGATGAGATTCACCCAAGAGTGCTGAAGGAACTGGCGGAGGTGATCGCTGAGCTGCTTTTCGTTATCTTTCAGCGCTCCTTGTTAACGGGTGAGGTCCCGGAAGACTGGAGGCTTGCCAACGTGACTCCCAATTACAAGAAAGGTTGTAAGGAGGATCCGGGGAACTACAGGCCTGTTAGCCTGACCTCGGTGCCAGGGAAGGTAATGGAATGGATTGCCTTGAGGGAGATCACGCGGCAGGTGTGGGATGACCAGGAGATCGGACCTAGCCAGCATGGGTTCGTGAAGGGCAGGTCCGGCTTGACCAATTTGATCTCCTTCTACGATCCTGTGACCCGTCTGATGGATGAAGGAGAGGCGGTTGATGTGGTCTACTTAGACTTCAGCAGAGGCTTTGACACTGTCTCCCATGCTATTCTCCTGCTGGCGGGCTGGCAGCCCATGGCTTGGATGGGTACACTCTTGGCTCGGGTAAGGAGCTGGCTGGAGGGCCGGGCCCAGAGAGTGGTGGTAAATGGAGTCAAATCCAGTTGGAGACCAGTCATGAGTGGTGTTCCCCAGGGGTCGGTACTGGGGCCTGTCCTCTTCAACATCTTTATCGATGACTTGGATGAGGGCATTGAGTGCGCCCTCAGTAAGTTCGCGGATGACACCAAATTGGCAGGGAGTGTTGATCTGCCTCAGGGTAGCAAGGCCCTACAGAGGGATCTGGATAGGCTGGAGAGCTGGGCCAAAGCCAACGGGATGAGGTTCAGCAAGACCAAATGCTGGGTCCTGCATTTTGGCTACAACAACCCCAGGCAGCGCTATAGGCTTGGGGCAGAGTGGCTGGAGGACTGTGCTGAGGAAACAGACCTGGGGGTACTGATTGATGCTCGGCTGAACATGAGCCGACAGTGTGCCCGGGTGGCCAAGAAGGCCAATGGCATCCTGGCTTGCATCAAAAACAGTGTTACTAGCAGGAACAGGGAGGTAATTTTCCCCCTGTACTCGGCGTTGGTGCGGCCGCACCTCGAGTACTGTGTTCAGTTTTGGGCCCCTCACTGCAAGAAAGACATTGAGGCTCTGGAATGTGTTCAGAGGAGGGCTACAAAGCTGATGAGGGGTCTGGAGCACAAGCCTTATGAGGAGCGGTTGAGGGGGCTGGGATTGTTCAGCCTGGAGAAGAAGAGGCTCAGGGGAGACCTTGTAGCTCTCTGTAACTTCCTGAAGGGAGGTTGTAGTGAGCTGGGGGTCAGCCTCTTCTCTGGTGTAATCAGTGATAGAACTAGAGGGAATGGTTTCAAGCTGCACCAGGGGAGGTTCAGGCTGGACATTAGGAAGTATTACTTCTCGAAAAGGGTAGTCAGGCATTGGAATGCACTGCCCAGGGAGGTGGTGGAGTCATCGACCATGGGAGTGTTTAAGAAATGTTTGGATGTTGCGTTGAGGGGTATGATTTAGCTGGGAAGTATTGGTACTGGTTGGACTAGATGATCTTCTAGGTCTTTTCCAACCTTGATAATTCTGTGATTCTGTGATTCTGTAATTTTATTTCTAAAAAAGTGCATATCATAATCAGCATGAGATTTCTCATATAACAAATATGTGTAATTCCATTAAGAATCAGATTAAATTAACTGTAATTAGGAGCATTGAATGTAAGAACACAAATATAACCTTTTCAACTGACAGAGGTAACTTTGTCCTAATGATACTTTTCATGTATGCATCTGTTCAAAAAGTTTAGATTTTTGCATTCCTATTGAAAAGTTGTTACACAAATGGAACCCTCTGAGTTAGAAACCCATTCTTAGTTTCCAAATGAATTATATTCATAGCCAGATAATATGCATTTGTTCTTGTGCCAAGATCATCCTTTAGTTTAAGTGCTTCTTATTTCTCCCTGGTGTTTAACCCTCACGTATTTAAAGGGAATGGCCATAGCATACTCTGGCTTTCATTTTGTTAAGATAAAACAATGGAAGCTTGTCTCAGGAGATGGTCTCCATAAGCCCAATAATTCTGCTAATTACCTGCTAACCCTTATTTGTATTTGTTTTAGTCTGAATTAATATTTTTTTAACATGAATGTCAACAATTTTGTACAACAGTGCAAATAGATCTTTATTAATGTACTATATGATGGTGGTGTTCATGATTTCTTTCTTTTCCTGGTCTAATTAATCCAAAGATTGCCTGTTTTGCAACTACATCGCTTCCACAGACCAAAGTCATCTTATGATCAACTGAAAGCACTTCTTTCCTTTTTTTTTTTTTTTTTTAATGGATGAACTTCCATTTGATATCAAGATGTATTGTTATTAATCCCAAATCACATGGTATTGTACTCTACACTATTCACTTTAATTTCTGTTATTATAATTTACTAAATTAAGTTCTTTATTGTGGCCTGTGTTTGTTACTTCTCCATCATTTCCTTTATTTGCCCATCATTTAAAATCATCTATGAAGAATACGATCTAGCTAGTCTATTAGCCTGGCTAATAATATTAATTTTAACAAGCTCGTGTTTTTTTAAGTCTTATTTTCTCTTTACTTAACTCATGCTTTCCTTCTAACTAACTCTAAATAATTACATGGCACTAATTATTCAAATCAATTTTTTTTTTTTCCTCAACCCTGATAGTACTGTATGGCTTGAAAACAACAGACAGACCCCTCTGAAAGTTAAAATTACACAATGTATCATTTCATCTTTCTGATAGGATGGGATCAACCCATCCCCTGACTTGAGTGCACTAGAGGGATTTTTTTTCATCTTATTCATGGTAATTTACATTTGCGGATCCTGATATCTGTAAAATAGCTAGTGCCTTTTATTATGCTTAATGCCCCCACCTTTACTGAAAACTGAGGCAAAACTCTAATTCAGTTTTGGGGCTATATCTAGAGTATGTTTAATTTCTTTCCTTGATCTATTTTTAATTTTGTGGATAAGGAAACTTTTCAGTATTTGTTTTAATATCCTTTGCAAGATCTAATTTATCTTGGCTTTTTCAGTTCTCACTTCTTCTCTAAACATATTGACCTGTAACACATAGCTCTCACTTCTGATTAAACCCTTTTCTTTTTTGTGCAGCCTTACTGCTTTTCTCACTTTTGAAGACACTATTCATCCTCTTAGATCTGAGGCTCTTTTCTATAAGTTTCCTCTACTTTGCCGGTAATGAAAATTGAAGAAAATTCCTGTACTTTTGACTAAGTCAGATTCGAAGCCTCTGCCACATTCAATTCCACTCCTGCAAGACTTCTCTTTTGAATTTCAAACCTTAATTATCGAGGTGCTTTTATTTGGTTCCCCTTCATTTCAGCTGAGTCACTCACAACCACTTAATCCAGAGTTACACCACTTACAAGCACTTGATAAGGGGTTTTTAATAGTAGTACCTCATCTGTGTCTATACATAGAATACACGCTGTGTCTGTCATAGAATTCCTGGCAGGAAATATAATTAACATGAATTCACATGGATTTATCACAAGTAGACAGTCACCCCTTCTATATAGAACGTTAACTTTGAAAAGCTGCATCTCTGTTCCAAGACTGACTACTCTATTTCCTGTTTGCAGGAATGACCTGTGGAGGCAGGGAGGGAGGGGAAGGAATCGGGAAATAATGAGTAGTAAAGTTTGGACATGACACTATAACCGAAGCAAAGCAGCCAGGTAGTAGTGGAGGATTACTGCTACTGCACTATCTGATCTATCAAGGCAGACTGCAAGTAACTACTAGTAAACCAGCAAATAACATGTACTTTATTATGCCTCAAAGCACTATTTAAAAGAAAATAACGTAATTACATAGACAATGTTCATGACAGAAGAGACTAAATTATTTAACATCTATGAGTAGATCTTAGCTTGAGTCCTCTAACTCAAAGCTAACGGAAGAGTAGGGTCACTTTGCTGCTTTAATGCACTACCAGCAGCAGGGTTAGGCTAATCAGTCACCCCCCATTAAGGCTACCCATATAGTGCTGGTGAGTCTGCTGGTTTGCTGTGGCTGCACCCCGGTGGAAGGCTACTGCCAGGAAAAATGTGGAGACCCAGACTGAGGTCCCAAAACAAGATGCTTGTGTGCAGGCCTCTGGCTGTAGTGAGTGCCAGGGCCTGGCCTTTGCAGTGTTAGGTGATGGAGACAGCACTTGTGTAAGATGCAACCAGCTTAATGACCTACTCAGCCTTGTGGTTGACCTGAAGGAAGAAGTGGAGAGGCTGAGGAACGTAAAGGAATGTGAGAGGGTGACTGATTGATGGTGCCAAACCCTATTGGCCCTGAGATCCTGGCAGCCAGCTTGGGCTCCGCATGGAGCATGTCACTCCCTGCCGCCTTGCAAACAACTGACAGAGGGGAACCAGCAGGCAGTGTTCCTGCTGCCGTGAGCCTCCTGACTCTCCTCCCCCTAGCAACAACAGTGAAGAATTGGAGGGTGTGGGGGCAGTGGTAAAAGGCCCCTGCTTGGCAATGCAGGTGTGCTCTCCCAGAGATTCCCTGCCTCCCCAGCTGCCCCTGCAGAACAGGTAGAATGCTCTACAGGGACAACTGGACAACGGTGATGATGATGGTTCTCCCTACTTGGTGGTGTTAGCAAAGTCTAACTAGTCCTCACTTAGCATTAAAACCTCATCGGCAAAGAAAAAACGATGGGTCGTTGTCATTGTTGACTCTCTGCGGAAGGGAGCAGAAGGGCAAATATGTAGACCAGACCCTCTACACAGGGAGGTCTGCTGCCTCCTGGGAGCCCAGCTTAAGGACATAAGGAAGAAACTTCCTTTCTTAGTTCAGCTCTCAGATTACTGTCCCTTAATGCTGTTTCAGGTAGGCAACAATGATATAGGAAGAACTTCCCTAAAGACTATGAAAAAGGACCTCAGAACCTTGGGGCGATGGGTAAAGGGTTTGGGAGCATAATTTGTGTTCTCCTTTATCCCTCCAGTTATAGGGAATGATGAGAGACTAAATATGATAGGCCGATGGATTAATACCTGGCTCCGAGCCTGGTGTGCCTGGCAGGGGTTTGAGTTTTCTGACCTCTGCTCTATTTGCAGAAGACTGGACCTGCTGGCAACGGATAGGAGTAACTTCTCCCACTGGTGGGAAGCAGTCTTAAGACAGGAGCTGGGAAGTTTCATTGACAGAGCTTTAAACCAGGTATGAAGGGAGGTGGTGGTGTAATCGGGGTCTCTAGAGCGGAGCCTGTGTGTAACTTCCCAGTTCTTGTAGGAGGGGGATATGCTAGTAAGATCCCACAGTCTTGTGTCTTGGTGAGGGAGGAGGACGACTCACCCTTTAGTAGGAAAAACACGAGGGTTGGTGTGAGGTTGGTGGCTATGGAAACACCTGAGTATGGTCATGAGGGTATAAGGACTACTGCCACTCAAACGGAGGCCCAGCTCAAGTGCTTTTACACTAATGCATGCAGCATGGGTAGTAAACAGGAGGAACTGGAGGCCATTGTGCGGCCAGAAAGCTATCCCCATCATGGAAACATGGTGGAATGACTCGCACAGCTGGAGCACTGTGATGTATGGCTACTGACTTTTCAAAAGAGATGGGCAAGGCAGGAAAGGCAGTGGTATAGCCCTCTATGTTAAGAAAGAATGTGAATATATGGAAATTAATAACGGTGATGATAGGATTGAGAACTTATGGGTCAGAATAAAAGCAAAGGCTGATAGGACTGCTATCATGGGAGTCTGCTACAAGCAACCCAACTAGGATGAAGAGGTGGACAAGACACTTTATAGACAGTTGGGTGAGGTCTCAAGGTCACTCCCCCTTGTTCTTGCAGGGGACTTCAACTTCCCAGACATCTGCTAGATTTATAATACAGCAGATAGGGAACAGTCCCGGAGGTTCCTATTGTAGAAGATAACTTCCTGACACAGCTGGTGAAGGAGCCAACAATGGCAAGCAAAATCCTGGACCTGCTGTTTGTTAACAGAGAAGGTCTTGCAGGGGATGTAAAGATTGGAGGCCGTCTGGGGCATAGTGATCATGAGATGCTAGATTTCTTAACCCTCGTTGAACCATGGAGGGGAGTCAGCAGAACCACCACCTTGGACTTCCGGAGGGCAAACTTTAACCTCTTTAGGACCATGGTTGAGAAGGTCCCTTGGGAGGTAGTTTTGGAGAGTGTGGGAGCCCAGGAGGGCTGGGAATACTTTAAGGAACTTATTTAGAGGTGCAGGAGCTGACCATCCCCAAGTCACGGAAGACAGGTCGATGGGCAAAGCCGGACTGGCTGAATAAAGACCTTTGGCTGGATCTCAACAACAGAAGGAAAGTTTATGGTCTCTGGAAGAGTGGCAAACCACTTATGATGATTATGAAACGAGCTTCAACAAGACCAAGTGTCGGGTCCTGCATTTTGGTCACAACAACCCCAGGCATCCCTACAGGCTTGGGGAGGAGTGGCTGGAAAGCTGCCTGATGGAAAGTAACGTTGGTGTACTGATAGACAGTTGGCTGAATGTGAGCTGGCAGTGTGCCCAGGTGGCCAAGAAGGCCGATGGCATCCTGGCTTGTATCAGGAATGGTATGGTGAGCAGGACTAGGGAAGCGATCCTGCCCCTGTACTTGGCATTGGTGAGACCTCACCTTGAGTACTGTGTTCAGTTTTGGGCACCTCAGTACAGAAAGGAGATTGAGGTCCTGGAGCAGGCCCAAAGAAGGGCAACAAGGCTTGTGAAGGGTGTGGAGAATGTGCCCTATGAGGAGCTACTGAAGGAACTGAGTCTGTTTAGTCTGGGGAAAAGGAGGCTAAGGGGAGCCCACCTTATTGCTCTCTTCCAGTATCTGAAAGGTGCTTACAGTGAGAGTGGGGTTGGTCTCTTCTCATTGGTGACAGGACGAGGGGAAATGGCCTCGAGTTGAGCCAGGGGGAGGCTTAGGTTGGGTATCAGGAAACACTTCTTTACAGAAAGTGTTGTTAAGCACTGGAACAGGCTCCGCAGGGAGGTAGTTGAGTCACCATCCCTGGATGTGTTTAAGAGCCATTTGGATGTGGTGCTCAGGGACATGATTTAGCAGAGGGTTGTTAGTTAGGGTAGTATGGTTAGGTCATGGTTGAACTCAATGATGTTTAAGGTCTTTCCCAGATTGAGTGATTCTATGATTTTCTATGAACTTTATGAAATAAGATGGGTCCAGAAATGTGATAGCAGAAGACAGAGTGGGGCTGTCCAAAACTGCTGTTTGCACTTTTCATGTCTTCAAGGGAAAAAAGTCCTTGAATTTTTGCTGATGTTATTTAGGGTTTTTGAGAGAATCATGTTGTCTTTAGGTGACTTTAGCTGTAGGTACTTTGGAAACAGGTTTGTCTCTTTAGTGTAGCTGGAATGAAACTTCTAGTCATTGCTTTGCCACATACTTGTTGCATAAAATTGAATGAGCTAATATCTTGCCTCAGATCTGTGGAGCAGGACTACTTGTTTCTCTTTCTGCTAGAAAGATGATACTTTATAGTCTCTTTTTCCTTCCACACTGCTTTTATATTTTTCCAACTATTTGATGATAACATTGTAATCGTCCTGGCACAGGTAGTATTTTTTATTTCTTTCCCTCCCACCCCCCCAATATGATTTACATACTACACTTTATATTTTGATAATTGAGTAGAAACCAGAAATATCCTTATTCTTATCATATTGACACCTAAATTCTCAATTCACAAAGACTTAGTGTTTTTAAATATGATGGAGTGCAATTTCCTCTTTTTTTTTTTTTTTTTTTTTTTTTTCCTACTGCCACTAGGCTGTACTCTGGAGCTGAGGGTTCTGGCTTTAAGGATTGAAGGCTTATTCTTGCGTCAAAATTGGCCTGGAATCCAATTCTTTTGTGTGAACATTTGAATTGAGAGGCTATTTCATGAAAGCCGTGTAGATAATCTCCTTTTTATAAACATCTTAAGTGTTGTTTGTTTGTTTGTTTTTCAACTAACTACTTATTAGGTTCTGTGCTTTTTAGCCTTGGTGGAAGCATCTCACACCAGCCATGAGTTAGATGTTTAACTGGGGAAGGGACAGGATTACTAGTACATCTTAGACTCAGCATTTTCCTTTTGGCACATCCTTGAATTGAGCAGGGAGTGGAATGATTTCTCCCCGAACTTCAGATTCCATCCCAACAATTACCATGCAGCAGATATATGCTACTGGTGTAGGCTACAGGTATACTAGATGTAACCCAAGAAAGGTTGAAAGGATGCACTTAGAAAGGATGCAGAATTGCTATAGAGTTCTGTGAAAGCTGTTTTCAGGAAGGATGGTAGGGCAATCCATGCTAACTAATGATGATGTCATAGCTATTATCCCAGTAAAACTCTGTTGGACTTAGAGATTTACACTGCGGAGAAAAAAAAGAAAAAAAAAGTAGGAAATTCATTCATTGTCTGTTTTATTTCTTAATTGGACCTGTACTTCCACAAAGGATTCTTATTCCTAGGTACATAAATTATTACATTTCTGAGAATGTCATTTTTAACATGCCTTGAAATGGATGGTTCCCTTCTTAAGACAGGGAAATAGTAGACTACATGCACTATATGTTTAAATTTTATATCTGAAAGTGAAAGACTGCCATGCTGAAATTTTTATGGCATGTCTTGATCTCTAACTTACTCACAGCTAAAATCTCTTTGTACTTAGTCAAATATGTAAACAGCAAGGCAAACAAAAAATTCTTACCAGATTCCTATTATTGGGTACCAGATGCATGTGAAACTCTTGTCCCCATCTGCCTGCTTCATCTTATATGTGAGAACATCATATTAATTTAGACTATCATATTAACTACATCTGATTGCTTAGGACATGAGTTACTGGATGTATGTCTCAGTGCAGGTGGCACACTTTCCAGTATGATGAACTATAGCAATCATGATGCACTAGACTATTTATAAGTTACTCTGCAAGCGTGAAATTTAGTTTTTAGAGAATATATGTAGATCTTTCAATCATTAAGGAAATTACAGCCACTTTTGTTGTAGTAATTTCTTTTTTATAATAAAATTTTGCTCAAGGAAGAAAAATGACTTGACTGTAATTGATTTCTACTATATTTTATCCTTTTATGCTACACCTGTCATCATATCTGCATGTCTTAGATTTAAGACTACAGAAATGGCTGTAGCTGAAGGTGATATTTGTGATGTGCTGTGGATTGTATCAAAATCTTTTGAACTCATTTAGACTATGACATTCTGTGGCAGATTAATTAAAATAATTCACAGCTTCTTCAGACTGGGATGGAAAAGGGGAAACAAGTCTCATACGTGAAATGCACTCATCAGACTCAGTCATTGCTTGATTACTCTTACATCTATTGCATTTGTTTTGTGATGAGTTAATGTCAGTATTTTGGTCACAGAAAAATGGCAGATGAATGCTCCTGTGGTAAAAAGGCAAGTCTTTTCCCACTGGCAACACAAATATGCTTTCTGTGCGCCCACAGAAGTGAGGTGAACAATGGAAAACACTTCCCTGTTTTAAACACTCTATCAAAAGCTCTGTGCGATTCACCTCTGTGACCTGTTTGAGCCTCTGTTCAGCAGGGAAGCAAAGAGCTTGAGTTTGACACTCTCTCAGCCCCACACTCTCACAGCACACTACTTCAGCCCATCTACAAGTCTGGCCATAAACTGCTTGAGGTGATGACAGCCTTTTATTTCTCTGTGTATTTAAAATTCACTGCAGGAGGCAAGAAGTCATTCAGCTGTCTTTCTTCATTTTATTTTGTCCTTCAGAAATGCTTAAATTAAAGAGTTTTTCCCAGTTCTTAATAGTTAGCAATTTTTTTTTTTTTTTTGCTTAGGCTGCCAACAGTTTTGAGTTTTTAGGGAGTTGCAGTCTGCTGTGAACAATGAATAATTATAAACTTACCTAAAAATGTTGATTTCAGCTGAAAGGTTTTCTCTGCACTTAATGGTGTAATATGATTTGGGTGGGACTTCAAATATCTTTGCTCATTTTCTCATTTTTCCACTGAAATACAGCTAGGTTTGGGGCATGTTGTTAGTGTGTTTACCACCAATACCTCCTGCTGTTTTTTCAGGGATCTATGATGACACATGTCTTTATTCATTAGTTCCTGTCTTGTTCTTCACATTGCCAGAATTTGAATGTGTTGTGCGCATTGCAGACCCTTGGACGTGATAATGACCTTTAGGTCTGAGAAGGTTACTGAGATGTCAGCACTGAGATGTGATGCTTTATATTTGCAGGCTTTGATTCATGCAAACATTTGTGAAAGTTTCATTTCAGGGAAGATAAGAAAATAAGGAAAAAAAAAAAAAAAAGATTACTTTAAAGATATAGATAAATTGTCAAGCCTGCCAAGCTAGTGAACCTAGGATATACCTAACTGAACTCTGCAGCGAAAGATGCACGTTGTGACACTGTGGAGTCCCAGTCTGCTGTGCCGTACTCTATGCTATTTCCATGAAACAGTAAGACCCAAGACCTGAACATGGTACTGAAGCTAAAGTGAAGTTTTTTTTTTTCTTTACATTCTGATTCTAATTCTCCTGGTAATACTAATTCATGTTTTACATATCCATAGTACTCTTAAAATGTGAATCAGTCTAAGCAAATCTTCACGCTACAGAGCATGAAAAAAGGGTGGGAGGGATAAGACTGCAGCTAAAAAAAGATCATAAAAGAACACTGTTCTAGAAATTGTAGTATAATTCAACTGTTCTCAGATACATGCTACAGATGTTAGCCCACATTTATGTTTTCTGAAAAAGAAGCTAATAAGGCTTTTGAATTATAGCACAGGTTACTCCAAAGTCCTCCAAAAGCTTTTTTGTCTTTTTTATTTTTCACCCGCATTTTGCTTGAGTTTGCTGTTTAAAGTTAGGATGAAACAGGAAATAAATTTTGGTTTTGTACTATGACAGTACCTACAGTTTCTAGTAAAAATCAAGGCTGCGCTGGCTAAATGCAAGGTAAGTATATAGCCAGATAAAAACGTGGCACAAAAAGGTGGTGATTTCAATTGGCACACTGGGCTTTAAATGAATACTGTAGATGTGGGGACTCATATTGGTTGTAATAACTAACTAGGTGTTCTTCATCCAACCTGGCAGAAATATACCATTATATAATCTAAGTGGACAAACCTGTGTATGAGATATTATGGAATCTTCCTGTTAGAAGAATTCCATGACAGAGGCAGGTATTTCTTATTGCCCTGCTTATTTACAAAAAATCAAGTGCTCTTTCAGTAGGCACAGTTAAGCTTCAATAACAGGCAAATTATTTGTTTGCTTTCTTCCAAATCTTTCCCTATTGGATCCTGACCCTGAAACTTAATACCGACCACAGACGTGTTGAGATACTTAGTTTCTTTCCACCTCCAGGTATGAAGCATTCCTTTGTGAAGATGTCTGGCTTTAGTATTTGTCAGCTATGGCATCTTCACCGTACTGCAGTGCAAAGAGTAGACCTGTTGTCTCTGTGCCTTCACTCAAGCATTGTCATTGCTTTTCAGTTCCCTTTTGTTTCCGACAGGCAAAACTAGGTTCAGTGGTCAATAAGCAATAACTGGCATTCACATTTATCCTGCAGCAGTGTACTCTGCACTTTCATGCTTATTTAACAGGCATTTTATAACAACTGTTTTTCTGCCCTTTAACTCCAGAAGGGTCTTACCTGCTTCTTAACTCTATCCCTAGTGTCACAAATCTGTTCAAGCTATATAATTAGCTAAGCTATATTATTAGGTGAACATATTAGCAAAATTGTATGTTGCTTTCCCTATGTGTGGAAACATTTCAAAGCTTCAACTCTTAAATTTTTTTTAAGCTTCAAAAATGACCTTTTTCTTTTTAATCACATTATGGATATTTTACACACTGTGATATTTTTGTCCCAGAGTGTGACTGGATTGCTCTTTTAGGCACTGATTCAGCAAAGCAGTGGTACATTTCCTGCTTTAAAAATCAGCAAAGCACTAATGTATTTCCTGCTTTAAAAAAAAGATTAAAGGTCTTAAAGTAATCCTTGGAAATTCTTCTCCTGCTTATTGAGAATTTTATTTTAAAATTCAAACACGGGCTGTTATTCTTCAAATCATATAATATCTCAAACATAATTAATGAAGGAATATCAAGTTGTTTTTTTTCTCACACTCATTGTCTTGCTTTCTGTGGGAAAGTTCACGAGGTTGTGATGGTTTATTTATTTGAATTATATTACTTACTTGTAAAAGACCATAATATCCTTACATCACAAACCATGTCATCTTCTAGGTTCAATACACAAAAACACATGGGTGATGCTGAAGAAATTATTAATAGTACTTGCTTGTCCCTGTTAATTACATTATTTCTCCAAAGAACAAAATGAAGATACTGGAAATATAAATCTTAGTGAGGAGTTTAATTGTCTCATGCTTTTGTATGACATGTGTTTTTGCAAGATATTAGTCACTGGAGAAGTTTTGTTCTGTAAAACAGATGTCCTATAGAGTTCAAGCCATCCTTGATCTCAGTGCTCTCTATTGAAAAATGCATAACAGTGTTTTGGGTTAAATTGTTGTATCATGAGTTTTTACAGTGGCACAATACAGAGGTTGCCAGATCAGCTGTATGACTCCCTGCAGAAAAGATACCATTTCAAGGCAACATTTAATTGATGTGCAGCTGGCATGCAAGTGCAAAAAATGCATGTGGACAGAATTAAGCTTGGAGGGATTGTCCCTTGCTGTTCCCAACTTGCTCTTTCTATCAAAGAGCTACTGCAGGCACTGTCTGGATTTGAATCACTAAACTCCATTTGGATGCTTGTTCTTGCAATGCTAGAGCAGAGTCACTGTCAGGCACTGGAACAACATCACAAGAGTTACAGCAGCACAACAGGGATCAAGGGCTTTATAATAAAGAGATTTCATGCAACCAGAGTAGCACTCATGACACAGAAATACTGCTGTATAAAATGGACCAGATTTCGGTGTCCTTTCAGCCAGAAGTACATACACATCAGTAGCACTAGTTCACATTTAACACTGCCGTAAATGAGAATTTTCCAGTTATATTTAGCAAATGAATGCATAGAATGGTAGAAGTCTTTTATTTTATTTTATTATTTTAGATTATATGCTCCTGGCATAACAGCAAAATGGAAAGCCCAAAGCATTCTGAAGACAAAATAAGAACAGAAAGAATACTGACATGATCTTTTCCTCTGCAAAGCCACAAATGAGACATTTGGGAATGGAAAACTGTTTTGAGGGAACATTAAATCGGCCAAGAACAAATTGCAACAGAAAATGACATCCTCTTCCGAACATCCATTAGTTTCTGATAATCAGGAATTCTCGGATGCTTGAACATTCCATTAGTATGAAGCAGCGAGTTAATTGTAATAATTATCAGCAGTTTTAATTGTTTTGTTATAATGTATTTTGCAGTTTGTTTGACAGTGTGAAATCAATATGCACCTCTAGGAAAAATATCTGGTATAATAAAATTAGACTCCATTACGCCTCCCAATCTTAGAATTAAACTTTGCACATAAATATGTATTTCTGTTTGTGTACATAGAATAATTATACTGAACGAGTAGAGATGCATAAATATATTGGAATTCCTTGATAAAGGCAAATGTGAAATTTGTGAAGGATTGTTTCTGCCTTTCAAACCTTCAATTGTCAGACATGAAATCAAAAAAATGCTCTTATCTCTTCAATTTTATTGAATATTCTTTCAGATCACAAAGAAGTACTTTATAAAGATGTAACCATAATTTCTAGAATACGTTTACTAATGACACTTTAACAAAAGTGTGGTGAGGTACATGAATATTAATAGTAAGAATGATTTCAGATGGGGACTCCAAAGCACTTAGCGTAAAGAACAAAATCTCGCAACACCCTTGAGAAGATCCTACTTGCAGTTTAGTACATCTGGTGTAAAAAAAAATCAGAAAAGTTTGAAAAATACTTACCTGAATTTACATAACAGTCTTCAATACAATGAGAACTAAGCCCCAGGTGTTTGAATTCCCATTTGCACATTACCTGTAAAATCATCTTGCCTCTCCTCACGTATAGGGACCGTTACAAATATATATATATATATATATATATATATATGTATATATATATAAAATTAACTTTATCCTGTTTCTAGACATTGAGGTAAGGAGTCTGATACTTCAGAGGGATACAGTTTGAGCTTACGTATTTTGAAGATGTTAAAAAACTGTAGGTAGCACAAAAAAGAGCCACAAGAATGATTTAAGCATTTTGGAGAGATGTCTTCCAGTGAGATATTCTGTTAGTTTAATCTGTCAAAAAGTGGGTTTACAGGCAGTTTGATTCCAGTTATTAAATATCTTTTTGTGAGAACACCTCATATATGAAAGGGCTTTCTTATCCTGTGGAGGAAAAGAGAGGAAAAAAAGAACCGGTAGCAAGAAGCCTTAGTAAGAGCAGAGTAAGCTGGAAATAAATACTTGTCTTTAAGACTCATTTTCATGATTGGTTTACTAGTGGAACAAACTGTTGAAGGAAGTGAGAAATTATACATTTCCTTGTTTCTTCCTGATAATTTGCTGGATCTGTTTTAATCAAATGCAATTTATTGACCTCTGTAAAGGCATAAATGAGATGCAGTGTAATGTTCTAAGCTGTGTTGGTTTCTGATGTACGAGATTCCAGACAAAACAATCTAATCACAGAATCACAGAATTATCGAGGTTGGAAAAGACCTAGAAGATCATCCAGTCCAACCATTACCAATACTTCCCAGCTAAATCATACCCCTCAACGCAACATCCAAACGTTTCTTGAACACTCCCATGGTCGGTGACTCCACCACCTCCCTGGGCAGTGCATTCCAATGCCTGACTACCCTTTCCGAGTAGTAATACTTCCTAATGTCCAGCCTGAACCTCCCCTGGCGCAGCTTGAAACCATTCCCTCTAGTTCTATCACTGATTACACGAGAGAAGAGGCCGACCCCCAGCTCACCACAACCTCCCTTCAGGAAGTTATAGAGAGCTATAAGGTCTCCCCTGAGCCTCCTCTTCTCCAGGCTGAACAATCCCAGCTCCCTCAACCGCTCCTCATAAGGCCTGTGCTCCAGACCCCTCACCAGCTTCGTAGCCCTCCTCTGAACACGTTCCAGGGCCTCAATGTCTTTCTTGCAGTGAGGGGCCCAAAACTGAACACAGTACTCGAGGTGCGGCCGCACCAATGCCGAGTACAGGGGGACAATTACCTCCCTGTTCCTGCTAGTAACACTGTTTTTGATGCAAGCCAGGATGCCGTTGGCCTTCTTGGCCACCCGGGCACACTGTCGGCTCATGTTCAGCCGAGCATCAATCAGTACCCCCAGGTCTGTTTCCTCAACACAGTCCTCCAGCCACTCCACCCCAAGCCTATAGCGCTGCCTGGGGTTGTTGTGGCCAAAGTGCAGGACCCGGCATTTGGTCCTGTTGAACCTCATCCCATTGGCTTCAACCCAGCTCACCAGTCTATCCAGATCCCTCTGCAGGGCCTCGCTACCCTCAGGCAGATCGACACTCCCTGCCAATTTGGTGTCATCCGCGAACTTACTGAGGGTGCACTCAATGCCCTCATCCAAGTCATCAATAAAGATGTTGAAGAGGACAGGCCCCAGCACCGACCCCTGGGGAACACCACTCATGACTGGTCTCCAACTGGATTTGACTCCATTTACCACCACTCTCTGGGCCCGGCCTTCCAGCCAGCTCCTTACCCAGCCGAGAGTGTACCCATCCAAGCCACGGGCTGCCAGCTTTTGCAGGAGAATAGCATGGGAGACAGTGTCAAAGGCTTTGCTGAAGTCTAAGTAGACCACATCAACCGCCTTTCCTTCATCCATCAGACGGGTCACAGGATCATAGAAGGAGATCAGATTGGTCAAGCAGGACCTGCCCTTCACAAACCCATGCTGGCTAGGTCCGATCTCCTGGTCATCCCACACCTGCCGCATGATCTCCCTCAAGACAATCCGTTCCATTACCTTCCCTGGCACCGAGGTCAGGCTAACAGGCCTGTAGTTCCCCGGATCCTCCTTACAACCTTTCTTGTAAATGGGAGTCACATTGGCAAGCCTCCAGTCTTCTGGGACCTCACCCGTTAACAAGGAGCGCTGAAAGATAACGGAAAGCGGCTCAGCGATCACCTCCGCCAGTTCCTTCAGCACTCTTGGGTGAATCTCATCCGGACCCATGGACTTGTGGCAGTCCAGTTGGAGTAGTAATTCCCTGACCGCTTCTTCAAGAATCACAGGGGGTTCAGTCTGCTCCCCAGCCGAGACTACCAAGCCAGAGCGTGGGGAGCCCACGCTCAATGGGCTCAATCACGCTAATGATTTCTCCTGGTCTTATGCTGTGATATAATTAAAAGGGATTATTACCTATACAGCTTTTGTGCAGCCCCACACTCTGAAGTTTCTTGGCAACAGATTTCAGTGTCTGCTACTGTCCTGAGAGTGTTAAAAACTTCATTATGGCCTATTTCTTTTGTTTGCATGCGAAAAAGACAGTTGACTCTGTGATTCCTGCAGAGACTGGAGAGGTCCAGAAGTGGGGCTGGATTCCAGAGGTAGACAGGAAGTCATCTTTCATCCATACATGAGGACAGGAAACCAGGAAGGTGAGAAGTTGGTGAGGGGAAATACAAGAGACAGGATGGGAGTGGGGAGCCACAAGACCCACCTATAAAGGTTTGTGACCACTACATTTGGAAATGCAATGAGACTTTGGAACTAATTTCCTACAGTCTAACATGTATGTGAAATCTGACGCAAGGGTTAGTGCATGCTGTAGGAAGGAGCAATACAAAAAATGTTCAGCACACTTCTGCATAGTCACCACAGTTAATGGGTGCTTACAACATCCTTCACTAAAATCCTGTGCCATAGTTCAGCTTTTAGGGACACAATAGCCAGAAAGGGACGTGAATATTTGAGTACCATCTCTCACTGCTGCTCTACTCTTGTGATCTATAAATAAGGAGAACTTTAACCTTTTGTAAGCTCAATGATAAGCTATTTGTTGGAGCAGCGATGTGTCAGGCCCTAGCTGATTCAGAAATGACAACTAAGGAGCAAGCAGACTATACTTCATGTAAAATCCCATTGTAATGCCGTCATTATAAGGGAGGCTTGAGAGCTCTGTTGTCTTTTCAGTAGCTGTCATTTCATCTGTCAAGGGCTTCATCGGTATTCAGAGCACATTCCTTTATTTCCTTATAATGACTAATGATGATTCACATTTTTTCTTTTCTCTCTTTTAGATTCCAACAATGCATGTTTTTGTACCTGCTGTCTTAAATTCTTTTTGTCACTGTTCAGGGAAAATGCTAAAGCAAGCAGACTTGAATCTTATACATACTCTTCACATTCCTGAGGGTCTTCAATAGCTCCTCAGGATTCTTGATTTTTTTTTCGTACTCGCCCTTACAATTTCAGTGATTCTACAATCTTTCAGATTATAATTACTGTTGTCACTGCTGTAGCTAGACATCTACTTGGGAGGCTGCTGGGGAAATGTGCCAAGGAAGAGTGAGCTGCACCTCCTCCCCTCCCCGAATCCAGATGGACAGATTCTTCTCAATACTTCTGGTCCTGAAGTGTTCTGGCTATTCTTTAACTATGACCTCTTGCTTTGCAGCAGCTAAAGCTGAAGCCAAATCACTGAGGTGACATGGTACATAACGCCTTTTTTTTTTTTTTTTTTTTAAATTGGCTACCAAATTTTTAAATCCTGAAGCAGCTTCCAATTTCCTGTTTGTCAGCTTTTGATGGAACTTGTGTTTCTTGTTTTTTTCTTTTTTTAGGGGGTGAAGTGGACTGCAGCTTCTGATGGTTATTACAAATGGCATAAAGCATTTTTTTTCTAGAAAGACAACTGATACTGTCTGCTTTCTCTTCCTTTGTTACAGAGACTGAATTTAATACATATTTTTAACTTCATTGCCTGAAAATATTTAAGACACTCCATTCTTTTTTTTTTTTTTAATCTGCAGGGAGGAGACATATAGTGTACTCTTTCTATATTTCTGAAGCTAATTTTCTTTATTCTGAGGGTGTAGCTTTGATTTTATTTCAGGTTGTAGCTGTTTTCCTCAGACAGGAAAAACTTACATTAAGATGCTACACTGTTTGGAGAAAATACTAAAAATACTTACGGAAGGCTGCTCCAAAAAAGAAAAGCTATGTAAGCACATTAGTGATTGTATTCAAAGCCTGGATAATTCTCATGTATACAGTAAGTAGATTAATGAGTATGAATAGAAAACAGAGGGTATATAGTTTGAGGGAAAAGCAGTGTTTTTAATGAATGATTTTTATTCAACTGATTTGTAGAAATGCATTGATTACATATTACTTCAGAATCTAGGTCTGTGCAGGAATAAAGCTTGTGCTGCTGGCACTGTGTGATGTCAGAACTGCTGCAGACTTGAAAGGATCTTCAATGCGTTTTATTATATGCTTAACAAGAACAGACAAGATTCTCCCCGTTCCCAAGAAAGAGGCTACTACTTCAAAACCTTTCTCTACAAATACATGAGAGCAGGGCGGAACTTCCCTTGGACTAGACCTGATGAACTAGTGCAACTCACTGAGGAGCAAGAATGAGCACCACAGGAGTATAACAGTCTCACCAGGTTGCAGTATTTCCATTTATTTTTAGATTTCTTTTGCGCAGCTGGAGCTGACAACTCCAGGAACAGTATTTCTGTCTGTGAAAAGTAGAGAGAGTTGCATTCACAACCCGTTCTCTGAAATACATTAAGCAAGTAAATAAATAAATAATAGAGTACTCTATGAAAGATGCTATTTAATAGGTGCAGTCACGATGGCCTATGTACTGGCAGACACAAGGTAGAGGAAAATCTCTGAGACAAACTTCATTAACAAGATATAAAGTATTCAGAATGTCACATGGGCAATATTCAAGCCACCATTTCCAAGGATGCCTTAAGCGAGAGGCAAACAAAATGTGGATGTGCCTTTCCAGTTTCTTTTTTCTGTGTTTAATGTCCCCATGGTATTTTTAAGTGCATTTTCTGCATATTTTTACATTAAAAATATTAGGTTATCACTTCCTTGTGTACGCTTGAAGATGAACAAATTAGGAAGCTTCACTTGAGACTGAAATCTTTGTACAATTTCTTAATAATTCATCTGGGAGGAAAAAAAGAAATCTTTCTGTGTGAAAGAATAATTTCTTCAGATTTATAAAAGCAAGAGGCATTTCTAAATCTACTTATGTAGGAGATTTTAAAGCAAACAAAGACAGTTTTATTTCAAAATGATCTCCTGAATTACTTCATCTTAAATGGGAAAGATACACTTTCTTTGCTATACCTCAACAAAGTAATCAGGTGAAATTTTCCTAATTTTTACCTTTTATATATACACCTTTTTAAACTCTCTTACTTACATCATTTTAATAAGCACACTACTAATGTACTATAAAAATATATAAATATAGATATAAAAAAATCTGAAATCTACCATAATCACTCATAGTCACACACTTGTGACAAACCAGTACCAAAGATGTACTAACTCAAAATACAGGCTAGCTCTGCTTGGCATGACATTGATCCTGCTCTAGAAAATCTACTTCAGTACACTAATACCAAAGAAAGCTTTCAAATGAATTTAATACTTTTTAAAAATATACTTTTCTAGATAGTTTTGACACAAATGCCTAGAATTTCCCTTTCATTCAATCAATTCATACAACTTTCAACACTTTAAAACTTACAATTTGCTAGGAATTATTATACAATAATTATGATCTAAAAGCAGTATATATTTAAATGATTATGAAGATCTTAAAATCTCTTTCTTGTGTTTTGAATCTTTTCTTCTCTTTTGGACATCTAGAAAGGAGGATCATGGCTTGAAAGAGGAAAAGTGGAATTAAGAATCAAAGAAGAAAAATTGCATTATGGTGAACCAAATCCTTTGACACTATCTCCCTCAGTATTCTCCTGCAGAAGCTGGCAGCCTGTGGCTTGGACAGGTACACTCTTGACTGGGTAGGGAACTGGCTGGAGGGCCCGGCCCAGAGAGTGGTTATGAATGGAGTTAAATCCAGCTGGCGACCAGTCACGAGTGGTGTTCCCCAGAGGTCGGTGCTGGGGCCTGTCCTCTTCAATATCTTTATTGATGACCTGGATGAGGGAATTGAGTGCACCCTCAGTAAGTTTGCAGATGACACCAAGCTGGAAGTGTTGAACTGCCTGGGGGTAGTGAGGCCCTACAGAGGGATCTGGACAGGCTGAAGCCAACGGGATGAGGTTCAACAAGATCAAATGCTGGGTTCTGCACTTTGGCCACAACCCCAGGCAATGCTAAAGGCTTGGAGCAGAGTGATTGGAAAACTGTGGAGGAAATGGACCTGGGGGTATTAGAATTGTAGAATCATAGAACCACCAAGGTTGGAAAAGACCTACAAGATCATCCAGTCCAACCGTTCACCTATCACCAATAGCTCCCACTAAACCATGTCCCTCAACACAACATCCAATCGTTCCTTGAATTACCCCCAGGGTCGGTGACTCCACCACCTCCCTGGGCAGCCCATTCCAGTGCCTGACCACCCTTTCTGAGAAGTAATATTTCCTAATGTCCAGCCTGAATCTTCCCTGGCACATCTTGAAGCCACTCCCTCTAGTCCTATCACCAGGAATATGTAAATTGCTTATGAAATCACTATCACTTGGCTATTATTTCTAGCATTTCATATTTGCAGTGAACTACAGCTCTTTACACACTGCACCCTGTTTTGTACTCATGCAAAATGATAATAACTGTATCATGATGTAGTTTTATTTAAAAATATGATGCACATTACTGTTTTTTTTTTTTTTTTTTTCCCCCTAATTAGTGGATGTTTCCTCATTGTCACAGAATCAGACAATCACAGAATGGCCCAGGTTGGAAGGGGTCTCAAGGATCATGAATCTCCAACCCCCCTGCCAGGCAGGGACACCAACCTCCCCATTTACTAGACCAGGTTGCCCAGGGCCCCATCCAACCTGGCCTTGAACACCTCCAGGGATGGGGCATCCACAACATCTCTGGGCAGCCTGTTCCAACACCTCACCACTCTCATAATAAAGAACTTCCACCTAACATCCAACCCAAATCTTCCTTCCTTCAACTTAAAACCATCATCTCCCCTTGTCTTGCTGTTATCCACACTTTGAAAGAGTTTTCTTCTCTCCTGCTTGTAGGCTCCCTTCAGGTACTGAAAGCCTGTAATTAGGTTGCCCCGCAGCCTTCTTTTCTCCAGGCTGAACAAGCCCATCTCCCTCAGCCTATCTTCATAGGGGAGGTACTCCAGCCCCCTGATCATCTTTGTGGCTCTCCTCTGGACCCTCTCCAACAGCTCTCTGTCTGTCACATCTGTGATTTTGATCACCTTTCAGTATTAAAAATTAAGGAATGTTTTCTACCACTTTAAGCTCTCATCCCAGATTTCTAGGAGTGAATATGCTAAGTAATACTAATAGGAAGTCTATTTTCCATACGAACCCATTTCAAAAAATGGGATTTGCATCCAAACGGAATATTTTTAGTATCTCTCATTATTTGTGGCTCTTCTATAAGTTAATTCCAATGAGAATCACAGTAGTCATCCTTGATAATTCATCACAGGAAGCAAGCAAGAAAAATTAAGATTATCCAGAAAGCCAGTCAGACAATCAACAGCAAACTACTTACATGGTGATCTTAAACAATGCCTACCAAATAAAGTTTCAGCATCTGTATAAAGTAAGGGAACCTATACACATATAGCACAATAACATTTTATCCAAGGTTATGTGCTGTCACAAGAGGTACCTACACTACCAGTTACTTACTCCTACTTCCAAAATACTTGTGTAGTAGTACTACTTTCTAATTATATAAACCTCTTTCTCAGTCCTCATGACTTAGAGAGCAGGGGCTGTTGAAGTCACTTTTGAAGATCAGTGCAATATCTGACACTTGCTAATATCTGTAAATGATATTAGTATTGTAAAATGAGAGAATTTTAGGAACTGAATTTTCTTGTGGTTAGCGTAATGTTGATGGAACTGCAGCTGCCTTGGACAAAACCTGGTGTCTGTAAACAGTTTGAGGTCAATAGAGAATATTACTACTCTGAATTTGTCTCAGCAGAGGTAAATTGGAGGACTTTGAGCAACAGAACTATAAAAGGACCAAGAGCAATAAAGAAATAGGGTCAGGGAATACATTTTAAAATTTTCTTTAGACTTGCGTCTTTGAAATTGTTAAAGTGCAGACTGAAAAGTGAGTTTTTCTGACACACGTGATGATCTCTGAGAAAACGGATACTTAACCCACATGAGCATCCACAGAAACTCAATACTGGCCAATGTGGAGAGAGATGGGACAAAGGGAGAAATAGGGCAGAAGGTCCATTAAACCTCATTTCCATGAAGAAGAATAGACAGAGAGCTGTGTTTACGAAGTGTGAAATTAAAAAACAAAACAAAACAAAACAAAAACAGGACAAAGAAAGCATAATAGAACAGGAATTCTATGCAGTAGAAACCAAAGACAGCAGTTTGGTGAGAATCTAGCTTGGGAGATATTGTCTGGACTGTATAACAGAAGCCATGCATTAATAATCAATGCTGAGAGCTTCAAATGAAATGATATCATAAGATATTAGTGATATGAAATATTCTTATAAAATGAAAGAAAGACTTTAGCTAAAATGAACATAAGGAACAATTCATCCCCACAAGCTTCAAAAATTATATTTTTCTCCAACTTTGAGCATGAAAATTTAAAGAGTGGCTGGATAGAAAACTGTTTCCGTCTTTCACAGAAAGAGCTAAGTCTGAAGTAACTTACTGAAGTAAGAAAGCTAAGTCTGTGAACAGGTTTTTCTGTTGCTCTCTATGATGTTCTCTTCAGCTTTACTTAAGTTAGTAGTGAAGTCTACTAGGGTGGTGCTACTAATTGGAGGAGATAAAGAAAAAAAAAAAATGCACCTCTTTCCAATAGTTTAATTAACATTTAAGAAGTGTTAGTTTGGATATGCTTGAAATTTCAGAACAGGCATCAGTATGTGGTTGAAATCAGTAAAGACTATTTTTTCTTTAGGATAGGATGCTCGACTGGAAAACAAGCCTATAAGAAAAGATGACACCACGTTTTCCCCACTGACACACCAGTCATATAAATTCCTCCTGATTTTTATTTGATCGACAAGGTAGATGTTGGCCAAAATTGACTCCAATGAATAATTTCAGTGTTTATCTCTGATAATGCACATATAAGTAAAGTACCCAGAGATTATTTGGAGCTGAGTAATGCTTACAGAAACTCTTCAGCAATCTCTTCAGCGTGTGAATTTATAGTAATATTGCACATATTTAGGCAGTAAATATGTTTTAGAGATTTCTTTTCTTTTGTTCTTAGAAGGTCATCATAGTAGAAGCCAGAGCTCCTGTGACAGTCACCTTGGAAGCAGTAGGAGTTGTTCACTAAAAAGTCAGTTCTACAAGTATTCCCTCTCTTAAATGTATTTTCTTTCTGACTCTGAAGCTAGAAAGAATCCTTCAGAATGACAGGAATGGCTATTGGATAAAAGTAGCAACTGGTCTCTTTAGAGACAGCAAAGTTGCAATAATAATAATAATAATTTAAAAAAAAAAAAAGTATGCAGTTATGATTCTGATGACTATTCAGAATACGATACCGGTAATGGTCAAATAAATACATAAATAAATGTAATGAAACATAACCAAAGAGAGAGATGATCAGAATGCTAAAATTTTTCTTAGGAAAGAATAGCAGGAATAGATGGATCATTTTCTCATCCAGTATAATACTTACTCTGTTCCCTGATGTTAAATTAGCATTGTGTTTTTAAAAATAAGATAAACTGTATTTAAATATAGGAAGTAGATTGTAGATAAACAGTTTATTCTAAAAGACAAGCACATTTCTTCAAGTTTTTGATGAATATGCCATTTCCTGAGAAAGGACAGTCCTTTTTGGCAACTAGAATGTGTTTAACCCTTTACTGCTTGAAGGCAGTAAATCTTGCCTCTAATAAGCTTAGAAATCTATAATTTATCATCACGTTGTAGTGCAATCAGATCATCTTGCATACAGAAATAATGGTTTTATCAAGTACATTAAATGTGCAGTGTGGTGAGATCACGTATGGAGTACTGAGTCCAGTTCTGGGCTCTTCAGTTCAAGGGAGACAGGGGACTTCTAGAAAGAGCCCGATGGAGGGCCACAAAGATGATTAGGAGCCTGAAGCATCTCCCTCATGAGGAAAGGCTGAGAGACCTGGGACTGTTCAGCATAGGGAAGAGATGGCTGAGACGGGTTCTTATCAGTGCTTATAAATATTTAATGGCAGAAAGTCAAGTGGATGAGGCCAAGCAATTTTCATTGTTGCCTGCGACAAGACAAAGGACAATGGACATGAACTGGAACAGAAGAAATTCCATGTGAACATGAAGAAAAACTTCTTTACTGTGAGAGTGACAGAGCACTGGAACAAGTTGCCCAGGGAAGTTGTGAAGTTCCCTTCTCTAGAGATATTCAAAACCTACCTGGACTCTTTCCTTTTCAATCTACTCTATGGAACCTGCTTTAACAGGGGAGGTGGACTCCTTGATCTCCAGAGGTCACTTTTAACCCTATGATTCTGTGATAAAATAAGAAACGTGTTTGCATATGAGGTCTCAAAAAGATTTTATACGTTCATATGCTTACTTCAGATAGAAACAGTCCAAAATTTGTGTCCCTCATTTCAACCTAAAGGACCTTTCAATATCAAGTTTGTGTATAGGTCTAGCAATCCATACCCTTTTAAGTTCTCTGTTGGTAACATCAAAGGGAAAATATTTGGTCATGGAGAATCCTAGTTTGCCTGCATTTTTACTAGGTTGAGACACTGATAACTGTAATATGGGCCATGACACTGACTATTACATCTTATAATTTAGGATTTTGGATATTGGTGAAATCACAACATTTAGAAAGGGAGATTTTTTCATGAAGCTGCAACTAAAAATCTGACTTCTTTTGAAAGTCAGTGGGAATAAGGTAGCCAAATGTCATCTGTGCCTTTGAAAATCTCTGCATGAGTTTATGAATTTGATCACAACAGTGTCTTTTGGCCCTCTAATCTATGAATCTCTTAACCTTCTTATCATGGGATTTAAACTAATTTTCAGCTCATAGATTGGTTACGCTGAGATCCACTTCATTTACTTACTGATGGGATTTATTTTTCCCTCTTTTATGCTGAAGGAAATTTAAAACACTCTAATTCATGGCAGCTATTGTTGATTTTGTTTGTTTTCTAGAAGTTTGTTTGGCAGATGACCATTTCTGTATGAGTTATTTAAGACAAACAACATGGTTTAAATCAAACAGTTTAAGTTTTTATTATGAGCTTTAATACGATTTCAAAGGTAAAGAGAGCATGTAATCAGGAAAAAGAGAAAGCAAGCACACTGCAGGACTGGAAGAGAAAGCGTACTTTGATATTTCCCTCCCCAGTGATGCATGGATGAGAGGACATTATGGATTCATACACGACTGCTGTATTCCAGGAGGACTGCAAAGTGACTTTCTTTTTTCTCTGTAAGATTTACTCATGAAACAACACTGTGAGACAAAGAATGGATAATTTTTTTTTTCTTTTTTTTCTTTTTTTTTTTTTTCTGTACACATCTTTTCTTGTCCTTCAAAATTATCATGAAAAAATCTTAGGATTTTTCTGAGGAACTTACAGTCTGATGCAATAAACGTTAGTGTTTTGGGTTTTTTTTGTGCTACATAGAAAACTGTTTCCAGCATTGTAAGTTGGATTAAGAAGATTGATTCTACAAAATCTTGCATTGCATATACCTTCATCTCACCACCATTCTTGCATTATTACAAGATGCCACAGTGAAAAAGGTTGGATTCATCTGAGATATAAACAATTACTTATTTAGTTTTCCTCCTTTTAACCCCCCTTTAGTTTGCAAATTTGTGAATCAGGAACGATTCTCATACACTCGGAGGTGTTTCTGAGTTAATTCAATGAGATTACTCACCTCTCATTCATAGCCTCCATGTGCTCAGAGTGAACCTTTACAAGTGCAAGAATCTATTAAATGTACAAGAACATATATTTATGGTGAAAGAAAAAAGACCTTCTTGCATTCGGGATATCTGCTTCCTAGTAAAGAAAATCCTCATTAAATCTACTAGCAGCCATTTTACTGATTTTAGAATTTCATTGTAAAAAGCATGAGTATTATTTGCTAATTGTATGGTTTTACAATATACTGGGGGACAGTTAGGATGAGGCAATAAGGGTAGTTGTTTCTCATTAACAGTAACCATAATGGAATAATTCTAGACTAGATTACATTCTGCTCCAACCATAAATATCTAGAAAGGCCTTTAGCCAATTTTTTTTTTTTTTTCAGCAGGACACTATAGGTTAAATTCAGTTGCTGAAACTCAGCTATCTAGTGCTGGCTGAAATACTTCACAGTGCTGGAGACCTTCAGCACAACCAGGTTATTGAGTGTCTTATGTTTACTGTCTTTGAATGAATGCCACAAATACTCTAGCTGTCTCCGTGGTACTAAATATATATGTGTTGGCAGATGAATCAGGGGCTTGGTTCCAGACTGTTATTAAAAATGCTCTGCCTTCACCATGTTATCTGGGTGTTGATCTCTCATTACAGAAATCTGACCAGTGTGGCAGTAGAGTGCAAATCTTCACATAGTAAGTTAGTCACATTTGCTCAGCCACGCTGGGGACTATACTGTCTGTGTTTACTAGCTCTCCACAAACAACATTTGGAACACTTAGTGAACACGTAAACATCTTTATATACTCCAATTCTATATTCTAGAATCTTGAGCTGATTTCCGTCTTATTTCATTTGAAGAAAACTAGTTATTTGTGGGGCTCAATATCTTCTATCTCTATCAAAATTCAGGTGAATTGCTAGTGCTCTCTTTTTTCACTCAACACAGAAGACCAGAGAAGGGTTAGAACTGCTTTCTGATATGTATATATATATATATCAGTACATAATCAGCATATGGTTTATATATATGTACACGTATGATATTATTTTACTAACCCTTCAGCCCTTTAGAGGGAGTCACTTGATATGAAAAGGCTATAAACACTGAAAGAACATATCTGTATAAATGAAATTGTCTCAGAGATTTCAGAATTCCACAGAAAACCTAAAATTTTTATAACAATTGGAAAAGGTATGTGACAATAGTGGAAATAGGGATACCAGCAATATGGTAAAGTGTCTGTATAATTTCTAGGACATATGCTGTCACGCCTGCATTATACTATGTTGTTCCTCTTATATACTATCAACTATTCTGGAGCTTGTATGAGTAGAGATACTCAACTGTGTATCAGGGAGTATCTGTGTATCTGTCCAAAGGAAAATTTTGTAATGGCTGGTTTTGTGTCTATACCCAAAGGCACTTGCACATGTGCTTGAAATTGTTGAGATTGAAATTAACTCTGAAATGCCTTATAAAACACATTAAAAGAAAGATTTTGGATAAACAGAAGACTAAATTTAGGGGCAGTTTCTTATAATGAGAAAACAGCGGAGACGAAGTTTAAGAGAGCTTAAGAAAAGAGATTAAGGTGATTTATAGACAAGTAAATACAAAGTAAACTATTTTATTGAATAATCTAAGAGAGGAAAAGAATATACATTAATTCCCATGGAAAAGAAAATACCATTTAGACCTGTCAGGATTTCCTTCACATCTCTAACTTCCTCCTTCCTCCCCCCACCTCCCTGGAATTCTAAGGCAAAGACATTTACTCCTATTTATTTACACAAAAACTAAAACCTATACAAGGAACATAGCAACACTACATTATAGATAAGGTTCTCAGCTACAAAACACTAGTTTTCAACATAGTCACCACGATTAGCTGTGCATTTTCACCAGTGATGAACAAAAGCCTACGTTTTGCGCTCATAAATGTCTGCAACAGTGGAGGTGAACCACTGTTGCTGTCTGCATTGCTGAATTTTCCACCCACAACCTCACTGTGCTTACATGAATTCTTTGGTCTCCATAAATATTAGGGAAGCACTGATAAATGTCAATAGGTGCAACTTTTTTCTGCATGGAGGAATTCAATAGCGCATCTTCCTATACACTTCCATATGAGATGCTATTTTGTTAGACTGCCCCTCTGCTGCCATAGAATCATAGAATCACCAAAGTTGGAAAAGATCTACAAGATCATCCAGTCCAACCGTTCACCTATCACCAATAGCTCCCACTAAACCATGTCCCTCAACACAACATCCAATTGTTCCTTGAACACCCCCAGGGTCAGTGACTCCACCACCTCCCTGGGCAGCCCATTACAGTGCCTGACCACCCTTTCTGAGAAGTAATATTTCCTAATGTCCAGCCTGAATCTCCCCTGCCGCAGCTTGAAACCATTGCCTCTAGTCCTATCACTAATGACACGAGAGAAGAGGCCGACCCCCAGCTCACTACAACCTCCCTTCAGGAAGTTATAGAGAGCAATAAAATCTCCTCTGAGCCTCCTCTTCTCCAGGCTGAACATTCCCAGCTCCTTCAGCCTCTCCTCATAAGGCCTGTGCTCCAGACCCCTCACCAGCTTTGTTGCCCTTCTTTGAACACGTTCCAGGGTCTTGATGTCTTTCTTGCAGTGAGGGGCCCAAAACTGGACACAGAACTCGAGGTGCGGCCTCACCAGTGCTGAGTACAGGGGGACAATCACCTCTCTGCTCCTGCTGGTAACACTGTTTCTGATGCAAGCCAGGATGCCGTTGGCCTTCTTGGCCACCTGAGCACACCGTCGGCTCATGTTCAGCCGAGCATCAATCAATACCCTCAGGTCCATTTCCTCTACATAGCCTTCCAGCCACTCCGCCCCAAGCCTGTAGCATCACCTGGGGTTGTTGTAGCCGAAGTGCAGGACCAGACATTTGATCTTGTTGAACCTCATCCCATTGGCTTTAGCCCAGCTCTCCAGCCTGTCCAGATCCCTCTGTAGGGCCTCGCGACCCCCAGGCAGATCCACACTCCCAGCCAGTTTGGTGTCATCTGCAAACTTACTGAGGGTGCACTCAATGCCCTCATCCAGGTCATCAATAAAGATATTGAAGAGATCTGTTTGTGTCAACAAACATCTGTTTGTTGACATAACAGATACACAGAACCATCTGTTCTGTGTCAACAATATCTAACAAAATACTGGTGGGAAGGTTCAACCTCTACTGCCATACCAACGAACATCCTCCTCTCACATCGTGGGCCAGTGTAACAAAATAGGAGGTATTACTTTTGGAACAGCCTTCATATATCTGAGTTAATAAGTGTTTGAGATAGTGTGATTAGAGCAACTGAGTTTCTTATACAAAGAAATAATGATCAGTTTGTATGTGTCTGAGTTTGTCTACATATCTGAGGAAGAATTTTATTTCTCCTTTTTTTTTGTGGTAGTAAAACTGTTGGTTTTTTTCGAAGTAAAATTACATCACAGTCTAAGCACAAGTATCTTTTCTTTGATCATTTAAATACTAATTGAAGTCACTACTTGATTTATATATATATATATTAAGAAGAGATACACTTAAGAATGATTAACCATTATAATTGTTTTTGTGAGTCTGTAGCTTTTGTAGCCTACAAGCTTGATGAAAGGAAACCATACAATTGTGTCACAAAAAATTTAGTTGTAGTATAACAGAAATTAGGCAATGATCTTCACTGAAGCGATACTAGTTAATTCCATCACAACACAATCCAGTAGCAACCTAGTAAAAAGTTACTAATATAATATTATTTTAAGGGATTTCTAGATACAATAAAGTACTTTGATGTGCCAGAACTTAATCTGAAGAACAAGACAGGAAACGTAGCACAATGTCAATGATCCTGAAGCAGATTATTTGCTTTCTTCAAAAGTAAACACAGAGGCATGGCATATTAGGTTACCAACCAACTAAGGATTTCTATTAAGATGAACTGTGCTGAAACAATGACTAACATTTCTGAGAATTAATTTCAGTGCAGACATCAGAATGTTATCAGAACTTTCTAGTGTTCCTTAGGAAACACTGGAAAACATGAAAGAAGTACCAAAGAAGTACACTGCAGTAGTTAGGATGATGTCAAGTAAAAAAGAAGGGTGAAAAAAGAAAGCATGAACTTTCAGCACAGAATTTTGATGCTGAGAACAAAATTAATCAAGACACCAAAGGACAAAGAGAGCAGAATTTCTTTAATCTTTAATTGCTAATACACCGATGTCAGGAGAATGGGTCATAAACAAGCAGAATTGGAACTGCTTATGAGCATAAGCATAACCAGGTTGGTATAACAGAAACCTGACGGAATGATTCACAGGATTGGAATGTTAAAATCAACATTTATGTTTCTTTCAGGAAATATCATTTAGGCAAAAGAATGAAGTGTTGCACTTTGTGTTAAAAAATAATGATTCTTTTTTTTGAGTTAGGGACAAATTTAGAAACATACTTTGGATGATAGTCATTTATATGATTAATATGGCAGCTACAAATACAGCACAAAAACAGCTCAGCAGACATACAGATAGAGCAAATTTCCAAATTTAGAAACATCAGATCATGAAATCATGCTGTACACTGGAAGATTGATTCCTTATGTACCTGAAAAACTCAGGAACAACTTAAAAAGCTGAAACAGCCTTCAGGTGGGGAGCTTCATTCTTCATGGCATAAAATTGAAGCCTTAGGCTACTGTTGTTAAAATATCACTACATTTTCTTATAATTATGTAGGAAAATTCTTCGATGTCACCTCAAAAATGCCATGACAATAAACTGGAGGATACCCAGAAAAGTACCACAGGCTCAACTAAACAGATTAGGAGACCACTGCCCAGTGGAAGACTCCTTATATTCCTTATCACACCAAAAGGAAGTTTAAGAATGTCTGTATTTTGAGCTATAATAAAATATGCCTAAAGGATATTGTCTCACCTTATAAGCAGAGTCTATATTCTGGTGTTTAGCATTTTCATTGGGTGCCTAGACCACACGTTAGCCATAATACCTGTAAGCAGTTTCTGGATGACCACATCACAGATCCCTCTGCTTTCAGCTATGAAGCATGAATGCAGATCTTGGAAATGAAAGACTGATCCCACAACTGGAGAAACTTTGAAACTACTGGGCTAAATTTTCAGGCAGTTTTAGGTTACTTTGTCATTACAAGACAACATCAGTCATTACTCTTTTTGACTTGTACATTTTGTTCAAAGTATGTAGGTCACACAAAATGCTTCTGAGTACTGGTTGTATAATGAATATCACCTTTGGATAATTAGAAGTATGGTATAAAGGAAATGGGCATATTGTAGCTTGATAAAACTATATTTTTCTGTAGGTAAAGTCCACTGTTTTAATTACGCAAGCAGTAAAATAGAAAAGTCCTTATCTGACTGCTTGACTGTTAGTTTTCTACAGCACATCTTCGGAATGAGTTTATATATTAACATCAGCATACTTACTGATTTCCTGCTTCTTGTATACTAGGCAACTTTGCCAACTGCTGTAAGTTTCATAGTGATGGAAGGGTAATGAGACAAAATGCCAAGCTATATGAAAATCAAAATAGTGTTCCATGTGTAAACCTTGTTCCTTGTAAACCATTTCTGCTCAAAGGTATTTATAAACTTAAACTGTGTCCCTAAACTGTAGAATTTAAGTGCCAGAGGCTCTCTTCAGGGTGAGTAAGCATGTCTAGGTTGTGCTTACATTAACACAAAAAAAATCTTTTAACTTATAGTAAACTTGTGACAAATGTTTCTGCAATCCTTCATTTAAAAGGCAACAGGTAAGGCATTTCTCATGATTTTTTTAAAAATATTCTTTCTTCTGCTGTTATAAAAGCACATCAGTTATGTGAAATGGTAATGATAGAGTAATAGAAGTGATTATAAAACCTGAAAACTGCTCTTACATATGAGGGCTGCTCCGAAAGTAATGCCTCCTATTTTTATCATGTTGGCCCATAATAGCAAAGGGAGGATGTTGGAGGTTTGTCAATAGAGATTGAATCTTCCCACCCGTATTCCATTATATTTTGTTGCCGTGTGACAGCCAGCAGCAGAGGGGCAGTCTGACAAAATACTTGGAAGTATATATGAAGATGTGTCATTGAATTCCTCCATGTAGAAAAAATTGCACCCACTGATACTTATCGGAGCTTACTGAACATTTATAGAGATCAAACAGTGGATGATGAGCACAGTGAGGTGGTGGATAGGGTGTTTCAGCCATGGAGACAGCGATGTCAAAGACAAAATATATTGTGGGCAGCCATGCAGAATTTTTACAAGCAAGGCATGTAGGCTCTTGTACATTAGTGGTGAAAATGCATAGCTAGCAGTGTTGACTATGTTGAAAACTAGTGTTTTTCAGTTCATAATTTGATCTATCAAATGGTGTTGCTGTGTTCTTTGTTTGTGTTCTTCGTGGAAATAAATAGGAAACATTACTTTCAGAGGTACCTATGCATTACAAAGAATTTGAACTGCAATAAGGAATGATTAGCAGATGGATATTGAGTTTCTTTCTAGATGATCTAATGACTTCATTATAGGCAAAAGGAAATGTCAGTTAGCATTGGAATGCGTGAGAGATGCACGTAACATCTAAAATTTGTAAGCTGAACTGTACAGTCATACCAAACTTGATATATTTCATAAATATGGAAAATCCTGACAATATAACATTTTTTAATTATTAAAACATATTTTCTGGACTCGGAGCTACTTTTCTGAGTCTTTTTTTTTTTTTTTTAAATAGGATTATCCATTATTTATCTGAGTATTTATTATTTATTCTGATTATTTATTCTGATTATTTATCTCAGAATTTTCAGCAGCCATAAAAGAACTCTCTGGTGTAAGTTATTCACTTGCCACCATGCTTTTTGTTTATATATTCTTAAGCTTAAGAAATAATGTTGAATTTGATCATTATAAAATTCCTCTTACTCAAATTTGTTGTGCTTAACTGACTTTCTTTCCTAGGTGAGTACAAGAGAGCTGATGCATCTGGTAACAAGTATTTCAGTCTGGATTTCAAGGGATCTATGTTGTACAGACACTAGACAAGTTAACTATTTTATGTGAAGATTGTTCCCATTACCCTTGATATTTGGGACAATCAGCACTTTACAAAAACCAAAAAATAATCAAACAAACAAACAAACAAACAAACAAAAAACCACTAAAACCCATCAAGAATACACATTTAATTATTCAAAAATAAACTGTAGCTTACTAACATCTTTTTATTTTTAAGAAAATTAACTATTTTCCTGATTTTTACATGTAAAACACTGAAAGGCACAGAATGACGCCTACAAAAGCTTTATCGCTGTTCCCAGAACAGATATGATCATTACGCAGCATTTGTCATGTAAAATGAATGTAAGGTTTGTAATTTCAGCCATATATCAAAAGGACCAAAAATATGGTGACTTGTTCTCCTTGGAATAGTGACTTTAAGTAGTTGTTGTGTGCTCTACATCTGTTACATGACAGGTTGTTGATGATGTGTATGTTCATTAAAGGTAAAGTGCCTCCTGTGTGTTGTAGCCCTTAAATCTGTCTCTGAAATCCCTACTTGAGTACCCATAGTACATTTTCCTAGATTAAGCCCTCTGAGAGTTCCAAAGAATGACTAGTAGCTGCTCTTCACAATCAATTTTTCTGTCAGTGGTCACCATTGCTTATTTTTTTCAAGTCACAAAAGAACCTTCACTGCAGAGTTATTTAAACAAAATAGAATAGAACCACAAGTCCTGATACATGTGGCTAAATATTATTAAATACAACTTCAAGGATTTCTGTCAACTGACTTGCTTTACCAGTTCCTTAGGCATATTCACTATGTAAAAATGTATTCTTTCTTTTATTTTATAGGATACTATTTTATCTGCCTACAGATGGCATTGCATTATCATGGGAAATTAGCTGTGTGCAAAACATGAATAATCTATCCTCCTACTTCAACTTTTCTATTCAGCTTTTCCAAATGATTTTAATTCTTATCCATTCCATTGACGAAAGTAACTGATGTCCTATTCTTTAGCTTAATCAAGGAAGTGCTCAGTAATTGTAGTCTTGCGTCTTTCAGCTTGATTACTTCTCTTTCCATCTCTGTTTTCTGTCTTGACTGTGTTTACCAGTTTTGTCCTCAAACTTTACTAGTTGTAGTCTCCAGAATTTCCAGTACTGTTCCTCACATTCCTCATCTCATGAAACTACCCACTTATTTTGGAATCACTGTTTCTTAAAATGAAACTTCTGCTAAAACTATGGAATGAACATCAAAAACAAAAATCTAACTGAAGTGTAGGATAATGAGCATTCTTGAAATACAAAGGATTTGCTTTGCTAGAAGACAAAAGATTTTTGACAAAGTTGCTGAGTGGATGAAGATGAAAGGTTAGCTCTGATATATTAGGAATTTAATAAAGCATAAAAATCAAAATTTCATGAAATCTTATTCAACAAAGTGAGATCAATAGAAATGATTTATTGTAGGCTGAGAACTGAGGAATTATAAACAAAAGATAATAAGGACAAACAATAATATATCAAGTTGCACATTTAAGGATTTCCATTCTTTCACTCACAGCTATAAGTACAATAACAATGAGAGTGTTGCAAGAACAAGGAAGGGAACTTACCCTGTCATAAAAAGACGTTTCAAAACACCAAATATGTTTGCCTTAACTAAGTAAAACGAAAGAATTACCAGAGGCAAAAAGCAGTATGAAAACTTACCATGCATTTTACTTGGGCCAAGATTCTGAGGAAGATTTTTTTTAAAGTCTTCTCAGATGTTTAGAGTTGTACAGGCTACAAGATCCCAGGTTTTGGTGACAGAGGGTGCAAGGCTCCTTTGTGAGGCAAGTCTGGGGCTGCACCATGCAGGACTTCAGTGGCCCCACTGCAGCGTGTGACCTGGCCCAGAAGCCAAGATGTCTGCGCCTTGAGGAAGGTGTACTTAAGAAAGAGTATAATGTTGCATGGCAGTGAGAGGGGAATTAAAAAACACAAATAAGAAACAACCCTGCAGACACCAACGTCAGTGAAGTAGGAGTGGAGGAGGTGCTCCAGGAGCAGATGTTCTTTTGCAGCCCATGGAGATGTCCATGGTGGAGAAGCTATCCTGGAGAAGCAATCCTGTAACCTGTAGAGAGGACCATACCAGAGCAAATATCCACACTGCAGGTCACAGAGGACCCCACACTAGAGCAGACTGAAGTGGGCCACAGTCAATCAGGTGTATATTTCCTGAAGGGTCTGTGGCTCATGCTGAGGAAAAATGTGAGGAGGAATGAGAGGCAGAGATAAATCATCATGGTTTTCTGACCATAATCCCATCTTCCCCATCCCTTTGTGCCACATAGTAAGATTGAGAGAGAGAATGAAGGAGTGAAGTGGAGCCTATGAGAAAGGGTAGAGGTGGGTAGGAAGTGTTTCAAGTTTTGTTTCTTGCTTTATTTTTCACTGTCCTATTCTATTTTAATTGGCAATAACTTCCATTAATCTTCCAGCAGTCTAGTCTTTCTTGCCTCTGACGGTACCTGGTAAGTTATCTCCATGTCTTTGTTTTGACCCACATGATTTTTCATCCTATTTTCTCATCTGTCCTGTTGAGGATGGGTAATGAGTGAACGGTTGGGTAAGCATCTGGCAGCTGGCAGAGGTAAATTCACCACAGAAAGTAAATGAAAAGAAAATGTAGATTATTTATCAATGAGTGCTTTATCTAGCTATGGATAACCTGAAAGGGCAACTGTGGTAGTCCCTTTGTTTGGGATATTAAAGTGTCTGACAGAGTTCTAGAAAATGTATCCTATGGAACAAGGCTGAATCAACTGATAACAGGATTGGTTTAAGAATTAATTGATATTTTTTGCATCTAAACTCAGTGATTCATAGGGATGCTTCTGCCATGTTGGATATCTTTTCTTTGTCATTCGCACAGAAGGCTGGGAATGCAATTATGACAAAATATTTCTGGTAGTATTTGTTACATGTATCCAAAATGGATTGGTATATATAAATTTCTACTTCAATAAATATAAATATGTATAAAATGTTATATATATATAAATATGTAAAATATATAAAATATAATAAATATATATATATTATATATATATATAATATATAATATATATATATGTAAAATATAATAAATATATATATATGTATATATATTATATATATATATTATATATATACATATTTATATTTATTATATTTTACATATATATATATATTTATATTTATTATATATTTATATTTATTGAAGTAGAAATTAATTTCCAACAAGACGATTTCTTCATGTAAGTTGCTAAGTTGTAGTTGCTAATGCTGCAGTGCTGTCAGTGTTCATTAAGTATTTCAGTCTCACATACAGAAGGAACCAAGGAGAAGCAGAAAATTTCTAAAACTGGTTGAGGTATTATTTTCTAGTTTTATTGAACCTACCCTGTAAATCTTGTTTTATTTAAGCCAAAAATTTTCATTAAATTACTTTGATTAATAAAAGGTCACAAAATAGTCACAAAAAAGAAAACTTTTTAAAAATCTAATTTTACTCCAAAATTCAAAATACACATACATATATAAAACCAACGTGAATGTATGTTTTTACAGTAAATATTTATTATTTGTTGCTGCTTACTGGGACATGATAAATGACCACTTAATGTTTCAAGTTATGAAATTTTATAAGTAAAAATATGTCAAGATAATTGATACAGATAACATCTGAGTTTATAGTTTAGATCAGATTGCATCTAAGTTACTGTGAAACAGTTTAATCTTTGGGGTGTAAACATGAAGACTACCCATTGTCTTTGGTGATGAATCTTCCCAGGTTTCTTCAGCAATAAGTAGGAAGAAATAAGTTCCTCCTGAGGGCAAAGTAGAATGAAAAATAAGATTCAGAATCTCTCTTCTGAGGATGATAGAATACTTTTCTGAATTACCTGTAGAGATGCTTTTATCTCTCCATCAGCTGTAGTGGGAGTCTGTGGAGATCATCTTCCCTGAGCTAAAGTTGGTTTGTGAAGCATTGCTCTACTCTGATTTGTTCCAGGAATCTCAACACAAACTGGAATATTTCTGTTCAGTACTATGGTCTTTGTATCTAGATCTTTCTCAACATGAAAAAAATACTACATCACTCTTACTGTAATATTTTAAAACTGGATATCACAAATTAAAAAAAAAGAATTGAAAACCAATCTCCCTCCAACCCTTATCCTTGCAGGGTAGGCTCTTTCTTTTAAATTTTACTTTTAATCCAGTTTCTGGATAATGACAAAGTATACAGAGTGGTTAATGCTGCTTTGTTTCTGTCACCTCTGAATCTGGATGCCTATCTGTTCCTTTCCTTCTATTTATTTATTTATTTATTTTAACAGCATTCTGGTCCTTACTAGCAATAGTTGTTCATGAGACATCTATGCCTCCTGCTTACTCTGCAGCTCTTCTGGAAATATGCAGTCTCCTATCAAAGCGGTCCTATGGCTGAAGAATGTGTACATCAAGAAAAGGTAATCTTCATCCTCAGCTGCTCAGTCAGCTTGTTCTTCAAGAAGAAGAAATACGAGTGTTAAGCAGAGAAATTAAGCAGTTACACAAATTATTCAAGGATATGTAAAATTTTGAGTGCTGAAAAGCCTTGAAGCGTTGCTAGAACGTTGCTTCATGGGATGGAAAATGATGTTGTATCACAGAAAGCAGTAACATCATCTAGTCTTGGCTGAACTTGGACAGCTGAGATCATCTCCACAAAGAGAGAGATACTACACTTCACTGAAGCACGTTTGTGTGTATGAGGTGGTAGGTGGAAGTGCTAATAACTCGATCTCAATATTGATGAAAGAAATAGAAGAATGGCAGTAAGGAGTGTAGATTTGCATCTGAAAGGAATACTAGAATGTTGCAAAAGGGTCATAGCATAAAAATACATAGCTTTTCCCAGTCTTGGGTTTTCTCTCATGAATGCAATCTCTGGATATAATGCTTGCAAAAACTTAGACAAATTTACACAGCTGCATATGAATGTTTTTCTGAGTTTGTTGAAAAACAAACTAGGCTGTATAGATTGAAACTTTTGAGTTTATTCTGCTGTGGTCTGCTGAGAAGAGTGGGCTGCTTTCTTCTGGTGAGCAGAAATAGCTAGAAAATCATGACATTTAGTAAAATATTGGAAAGAACAGTTGAATGCAAATCAGTTTATAGAACATATTTAAGCATTAATTTTGATATTTGAAAATGGAAATTTCTTTTAAAAGTGGGTAAAACTTTGTAAGAACACTGCTTATAAAAGATCTACTAATTTTACTTAAATGTTATCAGTAAGACATCCATAAAGTGAACCCGAGGAAGCATTTTCAGTTACTTTAGTTACTTACGTTTTCCTTGGATAACATGCCATTGGGAACCTGCATGGGTAACTTTTTGCATAATAGCATGCTCAGAGCATTTTGGCTATGCTTTTTCTCTAGTTCTGAAGTTAATTTCATAACTTTGATCTAAGTATATTTGGTACTATGGATTAGGAGGAAATAGTTAATTACAGATTAGTTGCATCTACTGTCTCCTTCTGAAAATCTAATTCTGAAAACCCCTTTCAACACACAAAAAAGAAAACAACCCTGAATTTGTCTTTAGAAAGCCCAGCAAAAGAAAATATGTATATACATCTTTGAGGCAAAAGAAATCTTTTTCTTTACTGAAGTTGAATAATACTAGCTTGTGAATAACTATTATTTCATACAAATTTTTGTCAGGATTTAAAAAAGGAAAGTGGTATCATTATAAGCAAAACCTGTGATAAATAATTGAATCTCACTGAGATATTCATTTTAATAACATTTGTTCTGAATACCCATGAAAAGCATAATGACTTCCAATGAACTAAGTCCTTTAAAACTTTCTTCAGATCTGGTCCGTAATTCAAAGAGAATAAGTCTAGAATATTCTTTGATATTCAAACCTTATATTGTTAATTGTCTGCTTCAAATCAAAATTAGCTTGAAGACGGTTTAGAGAACAAAAATGAATAATGCTTGTGCTTCTTTAAATTTGCTTATAAAACCAAATATTCCTTTCATGTTTGCAAAATAATATTGGTTTGGAAGCAAATAATATACGTTTAATCATATTAGGCAATATTATCCGTATTAGCAAAAATAATCTAAAATCTCTACTCAAATATCACATAAAATTACTTTAAAAATACTGTTTTATTTTTTTTTCTAATATATATGTATTTTTTCATCTTATTTGAAAGTAAAGGAGGCATTCATTTAATTAGTCCAATACACATACAAAACCATTTACTCCTTCAAACAGTTTTTACTCGTTATAAACAAACCAAATAATATAGATTTGTTTTAAAAACATTATGAATATTGTTGTGTTATCACCAGTCATTATCAGTTATTACATTCATTTTATTAAGACATGCTTAGAAAGAGTAATACATTGGAAACAGGTTTTTAACCTTGCCAGAAAGCCTGAAGAAGCATCATTAGTATCCAAATGTACAGAAATCTGCAAGCATAAACCGTTTCATTTATCATTGCTACCAATAAAAGTAATGTCAGATCATTTACCAAGCACTGTCTAATTAATTCATTAACTAGTCTGAATATTCGTCACTGAAAGAAGTGTATTAGAGAGAAGTAATTCTTTAGTGTTTCATTGGTTTTATATGTGTTCACTGATAGATCAAATTGAAAAGTCATGAAGGTGTTTAAAAAAGTAATCTTTTAAACTGCTGATACACTGATGAAACAATACAAATAAGACAAGTTTGATGTTTCTTTATGTACTTGCTGGATGTGTGTCTATCCTAGTACACAAGGAGCATGTCAGGCTTAGTTTCTCTGCTATAGAATCCTGGTTTAATTGATTTTTTTTTCTGTTGGCTCTCTTCAAGAAGATTATTATATTTGTCAGCTTTTATTTTCTGAAAATACAATTAGACCCAAACCTTTCTGAGAGTATTTTATCAAATATGATAGCTTAAATGAAAGACATTGTCCTTTGCAAATTCATATGTTTTCATTAGATTAAAAGGCCTCCCATCAGAACTTTTCATTTAAATTTTTATGAGATTTCTGGTGTGTAATTCCATGCTTAGCAATATTTGATTTCTTCTGCAATATTATCCAAACACTTTTGTTGTGTTTTTATTACATTTGGTGTTACATTTCCATCCTTTGGTGCTCTTATGCGGAAGGAAATGATAATTAAAATTCTACAACTTTGGTTGATTTTTTTTTTAATGGTGAAACATTTTTTAGGGGTTTCAGAAAAATAATTACTAACAGTTTCGCTAAATCTTTAAATGCAATTATAATGAGACATATTTCCTTACTGAATTAGATGCTTGTTAGCATGATGATTTTTTTTTTTTTTTAACCTTTTCAAATTAGAATATTACTGTACAGAATAATATTGTTAACCCTAACAGAAATAACATTGCCAGCTGCAGTTCTTTTTGTTGGCATTTTGTTCCAAGATAAATGATTCGGATTTGAATTAGTGTGTATTACAAAAGAAGCGCTGCCTGGTGTTTGTTATGTCATTCTCTTTTGAGGCAGTTAAGGTAAGGGTTTGCTACCTCTAGATATCCATCTTTCAGCTATGTAATGTCAGTCATAAAAGGCTGTCTCTGTTTCTGTAACATGAACATTAAATGCCTGTGTTGTACATACAACCAAATTTTCTTTTAAACTTATTATTGTGGTGTGAATGCTATGAGGTTCCACTGCTTGTTCTTCAGACTTGAAGTCAGGAAGCAGGCTGAGCTCACCTCTCAACATTCTTCGAGAAGTCTAGGTCTCTCTTTTGTAATAGATCTTTGAGTTCTGCCAAATGTTAAAATATTATTCACTGATTCTCTGAAAATCTGACCTTCTGCATTTAGGGCTAAAACTGTAAATAAGCCGTAACAAAATAGAAGCAACCATTTAGAAATTCCAGGTCTTTGATATTTCTGCAAAGAAAACAAGTTTATGATAAGTATGGAGCTGTAGGCCCATGATTTCAGTAGATTCTTTCAAAAAATAAACTTCACCCTCACATTTCTGCAAATCAACAAATATTCCTTGACCACATTAATGAGATAATGTTTAAAAATATGTATGTATGAACAGGAGTCTGCTACTTGAGCAGGCTTGTTGCTCAGGGAAGCTGAAATTAAAGAAGGGGTCTTGAGAGTTGATTGTAGTCAGACATCATATTCCAGAACACTGGAAGGCAATGATTTCCCACTGGAAATCTCTCTGTTACCAAATTGTCAGCTATGAACTTTTTAGAATTAAGTACTTTTGGCCAGTTCTTTCTTCTGGGAGGCAGGCAAAGATTTCCCTGGCACCTTTAGATATCCAGTACAGCAGACACTGGGACAAAGCTGAGCCCCATCTTCAAGTCTCAGTAGCATAGCTTAGAGCAAAAAGATAAATCCCAGCTACTTATAGCCCAGAGGAAAAATAAAACAAAAACCAGAAGAATTAATAATTTCATTATTTTCTCTCTAAGCTATTCTGATTTTTTAATAAATAACAGTATATGAAAAATAAACCCTAAACCAAACCAACCAAACTCCCAACCCCCAACAATCTACAAAGAATCAGAATTCCTAGATCTCAGATGAGATTTTGAAACACCCAGCCAACACATACAGATTTCTATGTAGGTGGCAGCGTGACTTCAAAGGAGAAGTATAAGTACCATTGAGCTTTGAGGAGCTTACAGCACGAGACAGTATCTGAATGTATAATATGAGGCACAGAATTCATAGTCAGACACATTTTTCCATGAAGTTTTATCAGAGCTGAGATTTTCAAATGTGCCTATGTGGAATAGAAGCATAGATTTAATTCCCTTACAGTGGTACATGTGCTGTGAAGTCACTTTGTTGCTTTTTGAATAAACTTCACCTGATGCAATCTGCCAACTGTCTGGAAAGGGAAAGGCAGAAGCTGTTGCTCCTAAAGTGATTGCATACCATCCAAATGGGAAATGTGTTCATTTTGTATGTTTTTTGCATCAGTATGAGTTTACAAATAGACTTAAGGGATCCATCCCCCTTAAGGTTTACTGAAGATAGCTAACATGCTCAGTGACACTGAGACATTGTACTTCACTGATACCTTTTCCATGTAGATAATGGCGAGGAATAAAGTATATCTTGTCAGTCCAGACTTGAAGTGGCTTCCTTCCTTCCTTCCTCCCTTCCTCCCTACCTCCGTTCCTCTCTTCCTTCCTTCCTTCTTTCCTTCCACGTGTGGCACAGTTGTACTGTAGAAATCTATGGTAGAAGCTGCAAAGTTTTGAAGGGAGTCATGGAATTGTAGAATCATAGAATGGCTGCGTTGGAGAGAACCTTAATGCAGATCCAGTTCCAACCCCAGTTATGGGCAGGGTTTCCACCCACTAGATCAGACTGCCTGGGAATCCATCCAACCTGGCCTTTAACAACTCCAGGGATGGGACATGAAAACATGGATAATGTCTTGGAATAAAAGCCTGTTAAAACGAAATGATATAGTAAGTAGTGGTACCATGAACCTGAGAACCTGAAATAACAAAATCTATCTGATCATGGCTAATATAGTCATCAAAGTTCTATGCAGTAAAACTGCTATACTACTGTGTTTTTTTTTTTTTTTTTTTACCAGGTAGGAGTGATTTTTTCTGAGTTTGTCAACTTTTCTGTCTTTCAAGTAGAAGGCTAACAATACCATTTCCTCTTCATGATAACAGAAAGGAAATTCTTGACTCAAGGGTTTTTTATTTCTCATATGATTGTATTACTCCAGCAACCTCTTCAGAACATTTCTTTCTTCCCTTAAACTATTTTTTACTGTTGTGCTTCCACAGTAGAAGGAGTTGGCAGGAAGTGAACTCTTATTGTCATGATCGTGAACAACAGTGCATAAATGGAGCTCTCCTATATATTCTTGGCCACTGCTGTATGAGCTGAGGCAAAGAAGAAAAGGATGTGATGCGAATTCTTTCTGCATTACTTAGGACAATTGTCCTGTATGCTAACATGGTATCTTTGGTTAATCTTGAGCTTTTCTTCTGTATTTATGGATTTGTTTATTTATTTATTTATTTTTCTCTCATGCTTATTCTTTTTTTCACAACATTTTATCCTCAGGATTATTTTATGGACTGCATGTCACTGATCTATTAATTACATTGCAGCTCAGGAGGCACATCTGACATTTCAGTGCACAACCCATGAGAACAATCAGTCACTTTGTTTCAATTGCTTTGTTTTTTGGACTTCGTAGGACTAATTGTTAAGAAGAAGCTTTACAAATGAAATACTAAAGAAAAGTAATTTCCACATTCAAAATCATAGAAAATCAGATAGATAGATTTTTCTGTAGAACACAGTATTTCTGAAACATGGAAACTGCATACTTACTGAAAATCCAGTATCCGGGTGAGCAGATTAGATGAAATATTTAAAGCTCTGGAAAATATATCTGGAAAGAAGAAAAAATAAATATTTGCATAAACTGTGAAAATTCCATATAATACGTGATTTTCTGTTATTAGGTTCTTTTGGAGTTTTCTTGTGCCAAAAGCGACTGAAAAGAGAAGGGGTCTGGAGAGAGATAAATATTCATCTTCTTGAGACTGAACTGGATTGGAGACTCTTTTTTGGCTGTTCCAAATAATGTCTAAACTATACTAACGGAAATCAAGAGAGATTTTACAACTGTCACATGCTGTTCTGTTCCTGTGTCTGTGAGGCATTATGCTCTGGGGACAAGGAGTGGGGTAGTCTTGCTGAAATGACCGGATGATTGGAAGCTTAATGTGGTAGCAATTGGAGAACAGTACTCATAAAAGCTATAAAATGTCAAGAAAACATTGTTTCAGAAACCAACAAAGCTTTTGAAAAAAATCAACAAAAGAGTCTTCCATGACAAGCAATTAACTTGCTTGTCAAATAAGAAAAGTGTTATGAAAAGGATTGAGATGGATTTGGATATGGGTTTCAAATACAATTAGATATTTAAGCTCTAAAAATCTAATCTCTTGTCCCACAAGAAAGCAAAATGCACTATGAAGTCTTTTGTTGATTTTTGCATGTCTGAACTGGGTAGTTCCATACAGTTGTACCTGGGGGCAAATTTCCTGTGACAACACACTCCAAGTGAATTGAACTTGATTTTAACTTCTTGTTTGTATCCAGAGAGGTATCTACCATCAGTGACCTGTTTGCAGATTGTGTCTATGCCTAGCAGGAGAAACAGGAGTGATTTTTGAATTATCTAAGTGGCTTAGGAACATGGGCACAAATGAGCTTCTAAGTCTCCTCAACACTACATGGAAACTCCTGCAATTGCAAACGTATGTTACAGGACCTGCATGTAACAATTCAGTTATCTCTTCTGAAGTGCTAATATCTGTGTTACAGTTTTCCTTTGCCCAGATTGAAATGCACCTCACTGTGGGCAGAGTAGAAAAGCAATCTGTTAGGGTTTGGGGTAGAAGCATTCATACATGCTCATTTTTAGTGCTCATCTTTTGATCTCTTCTTTAAAACCCTGCACGGCTCACAAGAATGTGTTTATAGCTGAATAGCCCTGAAATGTTATGTTGCTGATGCAGATTGACCTCCATAAATAGCATGTCCTCTATACCAAGATCCATTTTCTCCACTCTCTACTGCTCCTTTGAGATGATTTTTACTGTTGTTCCTAGCTCTGGGGATTTTTGTTGAGAGCCTGTTTGCAGAACACATACCACACATAGCTTTCAAGGCTCTCTGACTCTTATTACTGATATTACTTTTAAAAATGATTTAGTGAAGGCTACAGATGTGCTAAATGGTTTGGCAAAAAAACCACGGAGTGCTTCTGAACAGGAGTACCCACCTGCTGGTTTGTGAGTCAGTGATTCTTTGGTTTTACAGTACTGAAAGTAAAATAAACAGCAAGTGATGAGAAATGTTGTATACTGCAATAAAACACAGAGAATACACATTTCCTGACAGAAAGGTAAATCACTGCTGCACATTTTGTTACAAAGTATGCACTCTCCTATTCTGTTTCTCAAAAAGGTTTAAATGAAAATGCAAAAACCTCCTTTTGCAGAGCAGTTTAATTTCAGATTTCTCTTGCAATCCTCTAGCTTCTCTGTTCTTTCCCCTCGGAAGTAGCACCTTTTTTAAGTACTGAGTCAAAATTGGCAAGAGCCTGACCTGAAGTATTTGGCTGCTATTAAGTTTCTTTAAAAACAGAGAGAGAGAGAGAGACAGGGAGAGGGAGGGATTAAACATGAGCATCATAACCTGCTGTTTAGAAGAAAACTAGCTAAACAAAACACATTTGGCATAGACACTGTTCAGTGCCACAAACTGCACTAATGTGATGAGGTAAAGAAGGAAAATAAGGAGCGTTGTTTCATCCTTCCCTGGATTGTGGTTGTGCCCAATAGCAGGTTTCTTAATGTTTCCATTACATCCCCCTATTTTTAGAAGTTAATAGCTCGGCTATAACAATTTGCTTCAGGCTGAAGCTTGGCGTACAAGGTCTCAGTCAGGGAGCACATTTAGTGAAATAGAAGATTACCCATTTTAGAGCCTTTTTTTTTTTCTTTTTTCTTTTTTTTTTTTTTTCTGTCACACAATCTAAAAATATGTTCCATTTCAGAAATTACGTTTGGCATCTGATTTATCTATAATGTAATCTTTTCTCACTACGTTTGACCAACGAAAACTCCATAAGTAACTTTTTTTTTTTGTGTGTGTGTGTGTGCGCATCAGTGTGAGAATGATGGCCAATACACTCCCCTTCTTCAGGGTTCAAAATGATCTGTAGCTATTTGTAATTCAAACATATTTATGTGAAGTACATAGTACATTATATGACATCAGTCTACTCTGTGAGTTTTTTACTATGGGATAAGCCATTTCAGGAGGAAAGATACAGGACAAGATGAACTGTGAGACTAATTGAATATTGTAATTCTTATTTTTATGTTTCCTAGACCTTGATCGCTTGGGCACTTGAAGAATATCTACCAGAAAAGACACTCTGCAAGGACAAGGTGTTTTGTGTGAATGAATATGGAACGCAAACAGTATGTTATCTACTAGTCTTCCATGAATCTCTTTTTCTACCTTTGGAATAATGCTAAATACAGCAAAATAGATGTTTGGAGGATGGAGTGTTGTAGAGAACAGACAAACCCCCTGAATTGTTTAGAGAAATGAAGATAGATAGTATTATAAAATTGGCACAGAAATGTATAAATATTTTAATCATTAAAAATAATAATATAAGTATCTATGAACCTTTTGTGCATTCTTAGAAGGTATTTCTGATTTTTCGATGTAACTTTGTTTTTGTTTGTACAGTCACTAAGTGAAAATGAAACTCCCAAGTTATATTACTACTTTGCTTTATAATACTTCCGGGGCTTTTATGGGTTAAAAAGCTGTAGTAAAACTACATATTTCTCAGTAACTCTCAGTAATTCTACTTGCATAAAGTTGTTGCTTTTTTTTTTTTTTTTTTTTTTTTCTGTAGAAACAGAGATGAAGGACTAAAGCACACAAATCTTACGTAGAAACAGTGAAAGAGAGTGCAAGATGACCTGTCCCTCAGAATTGCAGTGGTGTCTGTGCAGCCCAGCTCTCTGGGCACTGACATTGCTCTTAAGTGGGGCTGTGTCTCTGCTGAGCAGTATTTGATACAGCAGCATGATAACATTCCTTTTTACTACAGCATCTGCATTGACTCTTGATATAACCCACTTAAAACAATAAGGCAGTTGTTACATGCAAAAAACCACTACATACTTCAAAAACTATCTATCTTACTCCTTTTTTCATGCAACACACTTTGTCATCATAGGCTTTTATATCAACTCATTGCCTTTTGTGGAAGGTTTTTACTTCCTTTTTAGCTATTATTTTCCACTCTAGTATGTGAGGGACTCAGCTATGGAAATGACCATTGTAGGAATTTGAGTCATCTGCAAGGTATGCTTTCTTTGTCAGCAATATATATAGCAATATAATTCAGTATGCTTAGAAGTTAGCCAATTTGTAGTAATACTTGCTTGGGTAACTTCTTTTGTATCTTCTCACCCCCACCTTTGCAGGGAGTCCTGGTAAATCTGCTTCTCTCAGTCTCCTTCCAAAGAGGGAGAGCTCAGCTCTCCAAAACAGATCCACTAGGTTACTGGCATGTAATCATTACAAAAGCTTCAGATCTTTCTGAAAGCCCTCAAGAAAACTGCAGACATTGACCCTTAGTTCCATGAAGACCAGGACGTGTACTTTTCTCACATATTACAACCTCTATAAAAACTACAGTATTCATAAGAATTACTTCAAATAACAAATATCTTTAATTTCATCAGGCAAGAGCAAATTTCCTCCCTTCCATCCCTTCCTCCTTTCCTCCCTTCCATCCCTTTATCCCTTTCTTCCCTCGCTTCCCTTTCTTCACTTTTGGTTCTCTAAACCTCTATATTTATCCTTTGAACTTGTGAGTTATTACATATCATATGCAGTTTAAAGTAACCTTCACTTTAAATTCCATGGCTTTTGTTGGCTAAGTCAGTACTTCAACAGCATTATTATGGTTTTCTTTGTGTGAATATTGTCAGTCAGGCACTTAACACAGGTAACTATATTGCAGTTATATTTGGGGCTTAGTGGTGAATGTCACCTCATAGGTCTTTGCAAAATCCTCACAACTGATCAGAAATTCTACTGCATGGAAAAATTGCCTATTGTCAAGCAGAGCTTTAATTAAAGCTATACTTTGTTTTCAATCCAATTTAGGAACAAATACAAAAAAAAGAAAGATGTAAATTTTACAATGCCTGGCAATGTATCCAATTCTGAGCTGAACAAAGAAGCTTATATGCTGAAAATCTTGTAGGAATAAAGCATGTAAGATAAATAAAAAGCTTCCAGTGCTTAATTCCAATCGTCTCCACAACAACTGGAGCTGCTGATAAGACACCTACTCAGAGTAATGATGCATAATGTGAAGAAGCAATAACCCAGTCTGCATAAGTATGAAGGAATGCCATTCTTTTAAAGAAAAGTGTGGCAAATGTGAAGCTCTGTTAATGTTCTGAACCTTTTTCAAAGTATTTTTGTGAACAAGGCAAATTGCCAAGGCATACTTTTTTTTTTTTTTTTTTTTTCAGAATATGATAGGGAGAATAAGAAAAGTAACTAATATAAGGGCATCAAGCATTTGTCCATGTACGATCATGTAAATATTTATGTACTGTCAGATCATTATTAGTGGAGGCTCTAATAGGAATATAAATATTATAAAGTGTGTTTACGACAGATAAATCATAGGGGTGCTGAAGTAATTTGCAATAGTAAAGCTCATTTTGGATAATTACAGAGCCCCAGAAGATTGTATTTATGTGTTACAAAGGAAGGGGATGTTCAGAGGAAAACTGTTTTGGGCTGCTGACATTCTGAGGAGGCTCGAGGCTGATCCTGTCTGGGACTGACTTAGGAGCATATGCAAATACTAATGAAGGATTTTGACAATAGAAAGGAGGGAAAAATCACTTTAGTTTCAATTGTAAGGCTAACCTTATTCAGTCAAATTTCATGCAGATGAATTACTGTAACTACAGAAATAATGTAAGAAAAGATTAGTTAAGATTATGCTGGCAATAAAAATACTAATGTTTTATTACATGGAATTCTATTTTGCATTTTATGTGGGGGTAAATTAGACTGCAGTGTTGTTTATCCTTGTTTTATGAAGGCTATGCTCATATCCATATTAAAGCTTATTACTGCTTTCCTTCACTCCCCTCCCTATCCACATTTTATTTAGGCTAACTAAATACTTGACTCGGCACAGCTTCTGCCTTTAATATTGTTAAAGCTAAGAACAAAACACAACAACCAGTCTCTCCTCAATCCCAGAAAGGGCTAAGCAACAGAATAGTGGACTTTGGAAGGTCATATTATAATGAGCTTAGAATGTAGTTCTCCGAGCTTGTGCTCTGCTGCAAATAAATGTGGTTCAGCTCTTTTCCATGAATGTTTTACTGATTAGATTAATTTTAAGTGAAACGTGCATTCTTCCCTCAATGACAATCTAATCAATGTCTATCTGGTAGATGACTGTTCAAGTAAAACACTATGAGAAGGAGCAAAATTGTTATCTGAACTGTAATAAAAGAGCTTAAAATTAGAGTGAAATCTATCTCACACATTTTTAGCAGTAGTAACTAGCAGATCTTTTTTGTAGATCTTTTTTTACTGGACTGATTATTGGAACTTCGCTGTTTTTGAGGAATGAAGTTTAACCTAGAGATTTGGGTGTACCCCCCCCCCCCCTTTTTTTTTTTTTTTTTTTAAAGCTTTAGCAAGAACTTTGGTTTTTGTTTGGTTTTGGTTTTGTTTGTTTGCTTTTGGTGACAATAAATAAATATATCATTATAAATACAGTAATGAGTAGCTAATCACTTCTCTTAAGGAAAGGGATCATAGTCACAGCTTGCTGAAGCAGTGCTTACGCGGTTTACAGATTTTACCACAGGGACCACTCTTTTATATAAAAACCACAACTACATCATAGCGTCTGTCTTAGAGGCAAGTATCAAGGCAAAGCAGATGTATTTCCCAAAATAAAACACATTGCCTTACCTAATATACCTGGGATCAGGCCCAGCCAGCACAGGTTCATGAAGGGCAGGTTGTGCTTGACCAACCTCATCTCCTTCTATGACTGGGTGACCAGATTGGTAGATGAGGGAAAGGCTGTTGATGTAGTCTACCTAGACTTCAGCAAAGCCTTTGACACTGTCTCTCACAGTATTCTCCTGGGGAAACTGGCTGCCGTGGCCTGGACAGGTATATCCTCCTTTGGGTAAGGAACTGGCTAGAGGTCTGTGCCCAATGGGCAGTGGTTAATGGAGTTAAGTCCAGCTGGTGACCTGTTACAAGTGGTGTCCCCCAGGAGTCGGTACTGGGGCCCATCGTGTTTAATATCTTCACTGATGACCTAGATGAGGGGATTGAGTGTACCGTCAGTAAGTTTGCAGATGACACCAAGTTGGGAGGTAGTGTCAACCTGCCTGAGGGTAGGGAGGCCCTTCAGAGGGATCTGGATAATCTGTATCGCTGGGCTGAGGTGAATGGGATGAGGTTCAACAAGGTCCAGTGCCGGGTCCTACACCTTGGCCACAATAACCCCATGCAGCGCTATAAGCATGGAGCTGAGTGGCTGGATGACTGTGAAGAGGAAACGGACCTGGGGGTGTTGGTCAATGCTCAGCTGAACATGAGCTGACAGTGTGCCCAGGTGGCCAAGAGGGCCAGTGCCATCCTGGCCTGTATAAGAAATAGTGTGACCAGTAGGAGCACAGAGGTAATTATCCCCCTGTATTCAGCACTGGTGAAGCCACATCTTGAGTATTGTGTTCAGTTTTGGGCTCCTCACTACAAACAAGACATCGAGGCCCTGGAATGTGTCCAGAGAAGGGCAACAAAGCTGGTGAGGGGTCTGGAGCACAAGTCTTATGAGGAATGGCTCAGGGAGCTGGGATTGTTTAGCCTGGAGAAGAGGACGCTCAGGGGAGACCTCATTACACTCTGTAACTTCCTGAAGTGCGTTTGTGATGAGGCCTTGTCTCGCTCCAATTTATAGGAGGGAGTGGAGGTTTTTTGATATATGTATACCTGGCGTGAGATTAAGAAACAATGGTTCAAATGTTGGTCCAACCAGTTTATTACAAGTCCTAGCCATTTAGGGAGATGGGGAAGGGAAGATGGGCGATAGGAAAGATAGGAAATATAAGCAAGGAGTCTCTGTAGAGAGCAAAAGAGATAGTCACCACTGTGGGTCCAGCAAGGTATGTAGTAGGTCCATTGATCTCAGAAACTCGTCTGGTCACTGCGGCAGATGGGAGAAAGCCAGGAAGCTCCGCAGCAAGCCGGCCTTGGGGGGGGGGGGGGGGGGGGGAAGGGAGGTTCTTCCGAAGAGGTTTTCCCCTCAGGGAATTCTGTCGAAGGTGTCTTTGGGAGTTTTTCTCCAAAGTCCCTAGTTTAGCAAGGGCCTTATATCCCCCATTTCTGTGTTGTTGTTTTTTTTTCTTCTTTTCTCTCAGTTTAGTGTGACGTGCCTGGGCCAGTAGATAAGCCAGCCGGGAGCGGTGACTTCGTTGACATGCACAAGCATTTTTACCTTTTGCAGTGCTCAGCTCCTTCAAGCCACACCCCTGAAAAAGACTGCTTTGTCCTTCTTTAGCTTGTCTTTGCAATCATAAGCAGAGGTACAGTGGCATGGTGACATCCACCATTCACCCCCCCTAGATAATTAGCAGTTGTCAGAGTCTTATCACCAGAAAGGCCTCACAAAGCAAGCTGTGAGACAAAAAATAAAAACAGTTTTGTCTTTCACAGGCCTCTTCTCCCAGGTAACAAACAGGACCCGAGGAAATGGCCACAAGTTGTATCAGATGAGGTTTAGACTAGACGTAAGAAAGAACTTTTTCTGTCAGAGAGTGGTCAGGCACTGGAATGGCCTGCCCAGGGAGGTGGTGGAATCACTGTCCCTGGCAGTGTTCAAGAGGCGTCTGGATGAGGAGCTACGAGATATGGTTTAGTGGTTTGTTGTAGCTACGGTAATGGGAGGACAGTTGGACTAGATGATCTTGTAGGTCCTTTCCAACCTTGTGATTCTATGATTCTATGATTCTATGATAATAAGCTCCCTCATCTCTTCATAGAACCAACTGGACTCCCTCCTGAAACAACTGAAAAATTTACCTGCCAGACTTGTGAGTTGGTTCTCTGTGTGACTATGTATATTAAAGGTTTAAGCTGTGCAATGCAAAACAGAACTGAAAGTTATTCTCAGACAGCCAGGGAAGCCTGAATCCTAGCTGCCTCCAGTAATATGTCATTTGTTCTCTCCACAAATACTATCATTTTCTGCATGTGCTCCCTTTTCACTTACCAAAGTCATATATTGTTACCTTCTACCCTTATCTCCCTCATAGCAGCATGATCTGTTAAAACTCATGCCATGGGATAAGCCTGCATAGACAACTTCAAATGCTAAGAAACGGAAAATACAAGTTGACTTGTCAGCTAGATACAAGAATATTATAAGTACTTTCTGTTTCTAGTACTGTGTCTCCTGTGTGGCTCAAAGAATTAATTTAGACAGCATTTAACCAGATGGAACTTGAAAATGTTTTCTGAGAATATAGCAAGCTTCAATAGATTTTTCCGTTGTTAATTATTATTAGCCTCCTTCTTTTCAACTGTCATTTTCTGCATTCTGTTTCACCTTCTGTTTTCAATGGACTTTGTCATCTTCCCAGTTTCAAAAGTTAACCCCTTAATCCTTACCAGTTAATTACACTTTTATTTATAAATCCTTACACAGAGATCAACCACTGCACGTTTATTAAAATTTAATTAAAGTGAATGTTCTGAAAATCAGTTACAAAGAAAAGGAGAAGGGAGAAAGGCAGGAGGAAAGTCAGCTTCTTCCCTTATAACATTTCCATTGCACTGGAAGCTTTTATATATTTAAGCTTCTCAACTAGTAGTTCCATGTTTTTAAGAGGATTATGTTATTAATAGTTTAATTATTCATTATGCAGTATTTTTCCAATTGTTATAAAGGTTATTTTTTGCATTTGGTATTTAAAAAATTAATTTAATGTTTTATCCTTCTTAACAGTCATGACTCATTCTAGTTTCGCCTTTACTTGCACGAAATATTGCTTCAAGAAGAACACAAGAGCATGCCTGTAGCAGAAGCAGATATATCTCCTGGCAGTAGAGTGACTCAACCTACTGGGAAACTAGCACAGTCAAACTGTACTCCAGAGACTGTGGTTTGATTACTGTCACTACCAGTTGGATCATTAATCATAACAGTGGTAGTGACAGCAAGTTTCTTGACCTCATCATGAAAAGCAGAGAGGCCATCCACTGGAGCAATTCATCCTTCAGGCAAAAGAAAACTGTAGGGAGGATATCTTTTATTATCTAGTGTGTTCACTTTCATCCACTTCTTCTGCCTACAATCTTATAAAAAATGCTAGGGCTTTAGGGAGGCAGGATCTCACATTTCTCCTTCTCCTAGGGAAACATCATCCATTGTTTCTGATCATGTTCCTATTCTCACCCCTCTGCATCTCTCTACATGGTAGCTTGGCATCAAAAGTCAGAAATGTATCTTCAGCTGTATAGTAACTGTGCACATGGCCCTGTGTTTTTATATAGAGGTTGGTTGTATTCTCCTTCTGGTCACTGAAATATTATCTCTTGCTGACAAAGGATTTAACCCTGAAAACCCAGAGGGCCTTCTTTTAAACGCTTAAGATTGCAGGTAAAAAGTTCCTAGGGTTCCTGTTCATTTTATTGATGGAATTGTCAGTGTTGCAACCCATTTTCAAGTCCACAAAACATGTAGAATTCTTTTAGTCTGTAATGTCTATGCTGTTATGCTAACAGCATCTGTTATTCGTTATGCTTTCTTATTACCTCTTGTAAAAATCCTTACTTTTACAAGTTACTTGAATACAATCAGCCTCCAAATAAATGATCTCAAACAATTCCTGACAATTAAAGCCAATTCAATTATCACATTCCTTCAAGATTATTTGTAAAAAACTGCTGCTTTTGTCAATGGAGAATCATAAAAGTGCATTTTCAGATTAGTTTATTTTCTCAGCATAAGGGTCCAGTGACAAGAATTTTGTATTCTGAAACTAGAAAAATGATCACGAATTGTTAACATCTTTGTGAAAAGATTCAAAGATATGATAAAATACAGTAAATTACTGCTTGCAAATTGTATGGAAAAATTCAAACATCTACATAAATAAATACTCACATGTGAAGATAATTGATATGGGTCTGCCAAAGACATTCCTTAACATCTTCGTTTCTTTTATTTATTAATGACCGATCAGCCACACAAAATAGGCAGTCATTTACTAGAAACACTCACTCTTCAAGACCATGGAATAACTTCCATCAGACTAAATGTTTTCTACAATTTTCTGATTTATATACTGCACTGAATGTTAATGGGTATTTACCTAGTTTTAAAATCAGTTTATAAAATGAAATTTTATTAGAAATAGTCATAACAAAATTTTAGCCAGGAAACCTGACTGCATACAGAAGTAGGACTCATTTGAATGGCAATATGTGAATGAATGTACATAAGCTCTAGTTAATACACACCTGTTTAGCAAGTGTCCATTAACTGCCACTGATCACGACTTCTATTCATAGCAAAGGACCTTGAGAATATGAACCAAAGGCAACATATATTATTTCTTTTTTTTTTTTAATAATTTCTATTTACACAATTGGTGCTAAATTATTACTAAGTAATTGATTATATGCTCATTTAGGTATGCCAACTCATGATATTTCAAATATGGTAATTCAAATAGAGTATTTCAGGTACTAGCTCTGGGCAAGATCCCTTGACACCAAGGGAGCAGCCCCATGTAATTGGGCATGAAGCTCCAGTTATGAGTCCTGGCTTCATCAAAGAGAGACAGAGGTATTTATGCAGAGTAAGAGTTTAGCTGGATCTTTTCAGGGGTAACATTAGTTGTTTTTATTTTTTAGGCAAGAAAAACAAAGCCTTCCTCAAAGGTGTCAATTCTGAGGCCTAATTTTCATTATGTTTACTTAACTTAAGTATGAACATTGTACTTCATGGATTATAAACCAGATTTCTTTGTTTTCTGGATTTGTTGGAAAAACAGACAAGGAAACTATTTTATTTTTTATATCAACTTTATAATTCATATTTATATCATTGGTTCAAATTTCCCTAGGAAACAGCCACTTCAAGTTAGGTTGTAAATCCCGTCACACTTTTATAGCTGCTGTGTTGTAAACTTCTTGAACACCAGGTTATTTTGACCAATCTGGATTTTTACTTCTCTAGTTCTGTGCAATGACAGATTGTATCTTTGTATTACTAAAAAATCCTCTTTTTTTTTTTTTTTTTTCTTTTGACTCCTGTCAGGGCTTGTTGGTCTTTAGGTCTTTGGCCTGTAACTAAATATTAGTTCTTTATTTATCACTTTTCTTTCCGACTCTTCTTTTTCACTCTCTTACCTTTTTTTTTTATTTTTTTATTCCCCAACATTTTCACACAAATGGTTCACAGCTTTGACATACACTCATGTAAAACTATTTGCTAAATGCCGGTATTCATACTAGTAGGTCACAGTTAAATCTCAGCTGGTGCCAAATGTTAGCACTTTCAAAATTCATATAACTCAGTAAAGCAAGCATCTCAGTAGCATCTCAGTCTTAACCTTTGTCTCATTCACTTAAGTGATGTGTACTTTCTGTTAGAGAGTTTGTAACATGTACCAAAGGGGTAAGTAATTATGTACTTGCTTTTTCTCTTAGTGCTTACAGAGGTCAGTGATCATTTAAACAAAGACCAAAGAAAATTTTCTAATAAAAAAGCAAAAAGCAAAAAAACCCAAAACAACAAACAAACAAACAAACAAAAAAACCAAACCAAACCAAACAAAAAACCCCTGAAAAATACATAAATACATAACATATGACCTTTATCATCTTGGCGTGCTTGAGGTGTCATAGAAGAATATATGTTTTAAGGGGTTTATCACCTGAAACTTGGGAGTTCTGTTGGAATTTTCAATTGATATTTTGGAATAATATAAAAAAAATATATATATATTGCCACAAATCCTGCTAGGCATAGATTTCTGAAGTAAAATAAGATTAGGTAAAAATAAAAATGGCTGAACATTAGTCTCTCAGATTTATAGAAGTTAATTTCTTTTCTAATCAATGGAACATACCAGTGAGTTCATCTCATGCCCTAATTCAACAGTTGTGAAAATATACATATTAGGCATGCTGGCAACATTGCTTCAGCTTTTCTGTTTCTGGTTTCCAGTTTCCCTTTCAGTGCTGTTTTTAGGTGAGTTCAGAAAAACGAGGGATTATGGAGAAAGTATCATATCATTAAAGAAACAGGGAGGAAAGGGGCTATTGAAATGTAACTGGAGAAAAAAAAGAGAAACGGAAAATTAAACTATGACCTTTACCTGCAAGGGCAGAAATAATGCTTTTATATATATTTTTAGTGATAATGTGGGTTTTGTGCTACATGCTTAAGTGAAGAAACTGAACAATCATGTTTCATAATGTATTGCTTTGTTTTCTATGTAGAATCTCTGTGCAACCTACTTAAGGCATGTAACTTTCCTAGTGATTGTCCTCCAAACAGTTGAGGAATAGATATCTAGATTGACATTCTGTTTAATTATCCTTATTAAAAAGCAAGCTTGTAGTATATTATTGTAATAAATTTTAACAATGAATGAAAAAATTCATCTGGCTTCCCATAAAGAAAAGTTTCTTTTTGATAGAAATTTACCTCATAAGCATTAAAAACCTACATCATTTGAGCCCATAATAATAATAATGGCAATATAAATTATATGATAATCATCTTCTAATCAAATATTTTACATGCTGTTACCTGAAAAGGGTATAAATTAACATAGCCTAAAATGTTATTTGTATCTTGAGCACTATCCTGGAGAAGTGAAACTCTTTCACGTTGCCACATCCCAGACACACAGATTCCAAAAGCAGATTGATGAACCTTTATGTGTCCTTAAAATAACTTGTTTCTACATAAGTTTCTATATAGAAGTTTACCAATCTTTTTTGTGTTTTTTACCATGATCATAGTGACAATTTTCAAACACTTGAAAAACTTTAAACCATTTGTCACCTGCCATTTAAGTTTTTGTTTGTTTGCTTGTTGGTTTGTTTATCAATTCATTCGTTTTCTTGTTTTTTTTTGTGCTGTTATTGGTAGAATATTTCATGATATAAAGAGGCAGTAACACATGTGATAAATTCTAGTGGTTTTGGAGATGAGTCCTAGAAATCTGAGATAATTTCTGAGGAGTCCCATGATATCTGAGGAACTCCTCTCTGAAATTATTTGTATACAGTGTGGTAGAGTGATCACTTTCCCCTTTTGTCCAGAAGCGGAGCAGGTATTCAAGTGACTCACCAAGAAAGCAGGAATTTTAAGTTCTTCTCTGGGTAGGAGATTTGGGGAATATAAAAACCTCTACTTCACAAACCTCTTACCACCACTCTCTTGAGGCTCCTAGTGCAAGGTTCTTCTAACTTCCTGCTTTAGATGTTGCACTTTGTATAGAGTAGTGAAAGATTCATAGGGCTAGAGGAAGCAAAAGGGAGCAACTGTTTGGTGTTTAATGTTAGGATTAGTGCACTTAGCAAAATGAAACTTCAGTTTCTTTGCCAAGTAATGTCATTATATGGTTAGTTCTTTTGCAGAGTTTTGATGTTTAGGTTTTCTAATAAGTTAAACATTTTAACAATCTTAGTATTTTTCTCCTATCTGTTACTTTAGATGAAGGAAAAAAAAAAAAAAAAGTGCATTTAGGGAATGATATAATTCTTCAGGGTTATGTGGTAAGTGAATTAAAAATACTGAATTAAGACGGTTTCTAACAGGTTCTCTTGTTTATATCACAGCAGATGCACAGATAATAAAAATATTACTTTGCATGCATTTAACTGCATAATGATTTCTTTCTAGTCATCAGTGTTCAATGGATTGGTGTTATCATACCTTCCAGGATAACTGCAAATCTTGAGATCATGCTCTTTCAGTAAACCAGAGTTCTTCATTCTCTGCACACTTTCTTTAACTCTCATTGGTTTTAAAACAAAATTTAAACTATTTTTATGTCACATCTTGTCACATGGCCTATTTTCTTCTAGCGACCAGGCTGAAAATCATAGAATCATAGAATGGCTTAGGTTGGAAGGGATCTCAGTAATTCCAACCCACCTTCAGTGGGCAGGGTTGCCATTCACTGAATTAGGGACATGATCAGGTTGCAAAGGGCCCCATCCCACCTGACACTGAACACCTCCAGGGTTGGGGCATCTACAGCTCTTCTGGGCAGGCTGTTCCATCTCATCACCACCCTCTATGTGAAAAATGTCACTGTGACATCTAATGTAAATCATGCCTCTTTGAGTTTAAAACTGTTATTTCCCCTTGTCCTATCACTATCTACTCATGTAAAAAGTTTATTTCCTTCCTTCTTATAATCTCCTTTTAAGTACTGGAAGGCTGCTACCAGTTCTCCATGGAGCCTCTTTCTTCTCCAGGCTGAACAAGTCCAGTTCCCCCAGTCTATTTTTGTATGAGAGGTACTCCAGACCTCTGATCATTTTTTGGCCCTCCTCTGGATCCATTCCAAAAGCTCCACATCTTTCCTGAGCTGGGGGCCTCACACTTGGGTGCAGTACTCCAGATGAAGCCTAACAAGAGCCAAGTAGAGAGAGACAATCATCTCTCTCACTCTGCTGAGTATCCCTGTTTTGATGAAGCCCAGGATACAGCTGGCCTTCTGGACTGCAAGTGCACACATACACAGTTTTGTACCATTTTCAAGCACATTCATTTCACTCTTACCCCTTTACCTCCCTTCCCCTACCCCTTCTCTTGCCCTTCCCTTTCCCTTTGTTTCTTCCCCTTCCAAACATGTCTTTGCGGAGATGGAAAAGAAAAATCTCTCACACGTAGCCAATTTTCAGAGCACATGTCATTAGCAATAACTAATATTTTCTACTATCCATTATTTGGAGGTACATGTACTAGTAGCATTTTCAGCAAGGGTGATTATATGCAGGTTTCATGATACAGCAGATTTGATCAACGTGGTTTTATAACATTAGCCAGAAATTATAAATGGTGCAGATATCACAAATCAGCATAGCTTTCTTTTTTCTACTGAAAATATTCAGCCTCAACTTTGCTGTCTAAAACTGAGAGTCCTCCAAGAGTAAGTTTCCTGGTTTCAGAGAAAATCAACTCTGTCCTAGCTGAAACCAGGACAATAACATCTAGATGTTTTTAATGTTCCCTAAACATTAATTCCAATGCAGACAGTTGTAAATCCTACATTTCCCAGTGCACATAAGTGAGGCCTCAAAGGTCAAAATCCCCCTGTAAATAAATGATATTTTTATTTTTATTTTTATTTATTTTTTTGACTGCTTGTTTTGTTCTCCCAATTACCAATGAAGACTGATTTTAAAATATCGTATTTTAAAATAGCATACTCTCACATGGGGATGACATCACCTTACTTGAAGATAGCTTAAACTGTGATATACCAAGAGGAAAATTTCAGTAGTATAGTAAATTTTCGTTATTGTAAACTCTGTTCTTTTGAGTTTACTTTTTTGCTCTTCACTTCGTGGGACCAACAAAATCAAAGTTCCAGTAAAACAAATCTGCATACTTCTCCCTCTTCATTTCTATATCTTTTTAACTTTAAAGACAAAGCCTAGGGAGGTTGGCAGTGCAATCTACTTTATAAAATCTGTATTGTGATATCTGACATGCAAGATGTAGGCAGACAAAGATACAGGAAAAGACTGGGAAATTACTTTCTGTATTGAACTATGCTGTGCAAAGAACACTGATTTTCTGTTATATCCTGAAGCTATCTTGTCATATGTTTTTTTGTTGGTTTTTTTTTTTGTTTGGTTGGTTTTTTGTTTTTTTTTTTTAAATTCTTTCCTTTTGTTTCTCGATTTTCCAAGAAGTAGCTGCCTGTCTGAAAGAAATAAACGGTAACTCTGAAAATTCCTTGGTACATTACGAATACTGATTAATTTTCGGATGTATTTTTAGTCATGTTCCATTAAATATGTAAAATGATGAGTCGCTAGTATTGGTGATAGGGGGAACTGGAATATAATTAATAGATGAAAGAATGCCCCTTCAAAATGTAGCTGCTATAAGTACACTTGGCTGATCATGAAATTTCTAATTCCAGCCCTCATATCTATATTTTAGATTGACTGTACCCTGGGGCCCCAGAAGTGAGCTTCATTTACTGAAAAGTCATGGGAAGTCATGTTTATTGTCTCAGCAGGTAGCTGCACTTTAAGTGTAATACTGAAAGACAAGAGAAAATAGAGGCTAGTTGATGTTATTAGAGGCACGCTGTGGCTTCCTGACAGATGTGCACAGAAAAGAAAAAAAAAAAAGCACACACATCAGATTCTATCAAGTTTTAAACATTTCTGCATTAATGATTTCAACCTAAGATCTTCAGTTTTCCCAAATTTATGAGAATGGTGGAAACAATCTCTTTTGTGGAAGAAAATGTGGCCAATCTGACTACTTAAGAAATTCCCTCTGTAATCTTTTGTGTAGCCTGAAAAGCAATTCAGCTTTATCCCTCAGACTCGTATCAGTTCTTTAACCATAAATGTGGAAGGATCTGTGTATTTAAACTGACTGCAGTAATGAAATATTTGTTTATTCAGTTTCAAAAGGGATACTTATCTCTTTGAGGATGCAGAGCAAAGCATTATGCTAACATATTTCATATATGCAAGGCAACCCTGGACAGTCTGCTCTCTTTTTGTCACATAATATTCTTATCTCCTAATAGCACTGTGATAAAGGGGCTGTACCCTATCTGGGTAGCCATGTTTATTGCCATATGGTAGTTACCAAATTACATTGTACTGCAATGAATAGAAATTGGTCAAAATTGTCTGGCTGGCTCCTAGCATCAAGCAGTTGCTGACAGGGCTGGTGAGCTGTAGTGGTGGCAACACGGCTGGTAATAAAGTGCTATTGGTAGTGTTTTCATCGCAACACCTTTGCTGCCAGCTATTACATTCTACTGTTACAGAAGAACATTTCTTGTTTACCTCTATTATTAATTATTACATATCCCTAAGATATGTTACCCATGCTTCCATACCTTTCTGGGTGTATACTATTAACTAATTAACCCATTAAATAATTAATCCAATTCCTTGCAAAGTTCATTGGAGGTGTCCTATTAAGAGTGTCAGTCATATTAGTTACCCTAACCCCCTGACTTCTGTACTTGTTGCTAGTATTTCTGGAAGAAGTAGCATATATAATTTTGAACATGAATATCACAAGGTAGAGTGTGATAAGCCAGAAAAACCCGTGAAACTTGGACCAACACTCCAAATGATGTATGTGTTCATTAGGCTTCTTAGCATCCTTACCTAGAGTAAACAGTGTACCTACCTAGGTTCTTTTGACCCTTCATAAGCTTTATTGAGCCTTCTGTGATATGCCTGCAACTAAATTGCTCTATCTTTTTCCTAATAAACACAATCCAATCCTAACCTTATTTAGCAACCTCTTCTGAATAAATTCAGCCCCACCATACAGTCCTTACATGTGGATATGACCACACTGCAGACTTCAGTGTAATGTAAAGGCACCCAAGCAAACTTTAAATAAATCAGCTTATATACTAAAAGTAGTTTTCTCCTGGACCTCCAGGTTGCTTCTTAGGGTGCCCTGACTTCTTGGAAAAAAATGAAGGAGTTTACATTAATTAATTTCCTTTATATGTACACAGATGACACTGCCATCATTGGTGTTGCTGTGCTCTATATTATGGTGCTTATCTGTGTTCATAAATAACACTAAGGCAATTGGAGTAAAACACGTCTAGGTCTCTGAAAGATGTATTTGCATTTTGAAGTTATTGAATCATACATAGAAAATCATAATTGCATCTCTTCATATTCTATAATATCCTTTTATCCCAGAGTGGATTAACACTAATATAATTTGCAAAATGTTTCTAGAACTTAAATACACTGGAAAAGTCAGAAGAATTGTGCTAGTTCTTCTACTCACAAGGGAATTTTATTCTCTCAGTACACCTAGCACTTCACAAGTGCCTTTGTTTCTTAAGACTAAAACTGTAAAATGTTCTGTGAAACAGAATAATGTTAAGATTTTATAGACACTGATACTTATTTAACAATTTCATGAAGTATTTTTATGTCTTAACTAGACTAGTGTGAATAAGGTATTTTAAAATCCAGAGAAAAGTATGAGACAATCCTGTATGCTCTCTGCAAAATTGTATATGTATGTGTGTACACACACACATATATTTATAAAGATACTATGAAGAAAATATTGCTGTTGGCTTATTTCTTTTTTTCTTGTCATCATTTAGTTATTTTAAAAATTAGATTTAGCAACATTTTTGGATGAATATGTCCAAATTCCAAAGGAAAAAAAAATACACATTTTTTGTCTTTTTAACATTGGTATTCTTTTTCAGGGTAAAACTATTAGCCAGCCATAGTTCAAATCCATGAATGATTTTAAGTTCCTCCATTAACAGTTTTTTATTACACAACATAGAGAGTGATAAAAAAAAGTACTTATGATCATGACTACATCTTATTTATTAAGTTCTATGCATGAAATTAAGCTCCTGGCTTCAGAATGGCTTCAATTAGCTGAAATAAAAAGCTTGTTTTCAGTATAATCAATGGAAAACATGAAAAGTCCTAGTTTGTTTGCAGTGTTACTGCTTTTTTTTGCTTTGTTTTGTTTTGTTTTCCAGAATTAGGACACAAACATTACTCTTCAAATTCATTTATGAGTCCTCTAGCTCTTTGTATCTATTTGTCTTTCTCTCGATGACAGAAATATCTGTTTCCATCACTACAATCTTATCTAACCTTCCTTTGGCCCTAATGCACTACATCTAAGTGTTCATGATAATGGATATATTTCTAAATGACATCTAAAAGAAATCTAAAGGGAGGGCTCTGGGCAGCTTTGATGTGGTGCAGCTGTGACCATGGGTGAGTCTGATGGGATAAGAGCTGTGTCCCAGACTCTCTTTGCTTGAGAATGGCATTTAAAGTGAGGCACTCAACCCTGGTTCTTGTCTGAACTGTATTATAGGTGTGCCAGCACCACACCCATTGATTCAGATTCCTGGATCAGCCTCATCACTATGGGCTTGCATGGCTGTTAAACTTTCATGTTACTTACTCAGCTCACCTTACTAAGGGTCTGCTTCCCTTCTCAGCCAGGTCACTGCCATTCCTTCCTGTCACCCAGGGCTCACTGTTGTCCTCCCCTGTCCACACCCCAGCAGTGGAGCTTGCTAAAGAAGACCATCCAGATGTATAGTGACTCTGCACGAAAAGCTCAGTTTATTTAGAATGGCTGAAATAAGAGTAGTGTTTTCCAGCAAAGAGGGAATGATAAATAAATTTCTCCACAACAACAAAGACGGCTTTAGATAGCTGTCTTAGTACATTCAAATAACTAAATCTGCCATACTGATTAGGATGTCCTTTGCAGGAGTGAGAGACACTTACTGTAAAGAGACTACAGGTTGCAACCCTTGCGGATATGTGTTGCTAAGGAGAATTGAAATAACGGCTGAAAATTACTTGCTATTATGAGAACATCACTTGATTATCATTCATTCAGTAATATAATTTTCATTAAGAAAATGGAGATTTCAAGAGTTTTCCTGCCTAAGTCTCTCAGAAAAGAACGCTGAAAACTGACCCTCATCTTGAATGTCAGCTAATAAAAAGCTTTTCCAAATGGGAGGTAGGCAGTGGTGCCTACCAAGGTGATGTTTGTCACTGTTTGAATCAACCTTTCTGTGAAGCCTGAAAACCAATTCAGATGTGATTGCAAGGGCTGCCTCTTCGTAATATCCTATTTTATTGACAAAAGGGGATGGGGTCAACTAATTCCCATAACAGTCTGCTTAAAGAAATCCATAACCACTCTATCATTTACAGTTATTTTGCAATGCAGCAGATGAAAATATTACAGGGCTTAAAGTAGGTGATAGGAAGATTTTTTTTTTCTTTTTTTTTTTTTTTTTTTAATGCATATTTTAAGAAGAAATGTCTAAAGTTAATGAGCAAAAAATGATAAGCAACATAATTTTGTTCTCTGTCCATTAGTCTATTCTAGATTTGAAATACTGCTTCCCTTAAAAGTATGTTTTTAATAAAACCTTTTGCAAATGAAACAAATTTCGAAAATGTCTTTTGAATCTCATAAGCAGATTTATTGGCTGTTTAGCTTTCATTCAATTTTCTCTTGTTATTTTCAAACCATGTAATTCAAACTAAGAACAGTTTTAATAAGAAACTTGAACCTAAATGTGTGTTTTCTTCATCTCCTTTGTTCTGTATCTAAACTCCAGAGTCCTTACAAAGCTGCTGTGTCATTTCTCCCTCCTGTAAACAATAGATCACTTTTATATATCTGCCAAAGAAGGGCATGGATTGAATACTGTGTTCTTCACTTAGCAGCATGCTGTCACCAGCTATTTCATATTTTTAAAAGTGTAAGTAAGTGTGCACAGTGGTCTTTGTCTTGTACTGGATGTGTTTGTGCCAGGTCTCTTCTTTAGGCTTTTAGAGAACATCTTACTGCTCCGTTAAGTATTCTAAACCAGATGAAGCTAAAAGGTCACCTATTCTGTCAGTGCTTAGCTGCATTCAGACTATCAGCAGAATTACTAGATGCATCTTTGGTCATCATTTCTTCCAGGAAACGTGTCCCTCTTGAATTTTTGCAGTGGTAACACTTTGCTCTGTGACTTACATCTTCTGCTACTGCTGCTCATTGTTTACTTCAGCTTCCTACACTTATATAGCCTTTCCTTTCCTTTATTCAGATTTTGAAAGCACAATACCTATATTCTTGTTTCCTCTTTCATATTTATGCCTGTACAGATTATGTCTATGTTTTTGGTTTTTGAATTTTGAATAAAATCTTTCTCTCCTCAATGCTAGCAAGAACTATGAGCCAAATTAGTTGGCAAGTGCGATTATTTGCAAGCCCATATTGCAATATTTCTTTTGCTGTATTTCCCTGGTCCCATGTAGCTTCCTCAATAAACAGGTCATAAGCACTCCAGGGACAATCCTGCAAGAGAGGAAACCGGCTCTGTTCCAGAGTTTAAAACTGCTTTACTCTCACTGAGGACCCAGGCATCTATTTTTAATTACGAGTTTTGTGATTACTCCTTCAATAATGCTCTTTCCGAAGAGAGTTATTTCATTAACACAATGTTAGCCGATTCAGCTACTTAAAAAAACAAAACAAAACAAAACAAAACAAAACAACAAAACAAAACAAAAAAAACCCCACATCCCGAAATGTTTGTTTTAATTAATTATAAAGGGCAAAACCAGGAAAACAAGCAAATATTAATAAAAGCAGTTGTGAAAAGATCAAGAGAGAGATTAATACAGGTATGTACTATTATATAGGGAGAAGCACTTTAAATAGAGCTGTGTGCAGAGTCAGACACAACGGAATATCCATTTTTGTAAATTGTTCTCAGTAAATCTATCTAATCTATTTATTTATCTTCAGATCATGCACATTTAGATCAGAGTTCTGCCAGCTGAGTTAATAATTCTTATCTGAAAGTAATTATGTTGGTCCATAAGTTTTCACCACTGTGTTGTTCCACATCATATCAAACTGTGTGATGTCTCATCACATTAGCATAAAATATGTTATGGTGGTGCACAGCATGGTGTGGTGGCAGACTAGAAATGATGCAGCATTCCTGACGGTAGTAAACTAGTAAGTGTCACTGGTATTGTGAACCTCATGCATATTGCAATTTGATTCCTCTACAGAGGATTAAGTTTTTATCTTTTCCTTTACATTCAAAGGGCTTGAACTGGATGCTAACTTTTATGACACAGATTGGTGCCCTGGAGAAGGACTGTCAGAACCCCAAAAGCCTTCAGACCTACTTTCTAGTCACAAAAATGTGCCAGTTTTGAATTTATTGACCATCTGTCAGACTTCACTCACTACTAGCTAGCTGTCATTGTTTGTTATTTGATGCACTTCTATAATGACTCACTGCAGGGAACTACCAGTATCTCCATTACAATGATTAATGAGGTCACAGTCTATCCGCAAGCATCTCAGCTTATAATTATTTCTAGTTGCTATTAGCTAGTATGCCAGATCAGATGAAAGAAATATGTTTATATATAGTATATCCCCCTAATAACAATATTAACCTGCGATGAAGATATTTTGCTGATTGTTTGCATTTAGTATTTCTCTTTAACTGTAGTTGAGGCAGCTCTTAAGGCAGTACCCCTCAAAATCATTCTCTCATAGGTGGTAAAAATAACTCTCACAGCTGAGCTTCGGTACTCTTCTGTTTTTCTGCCTTGAAACCTCTATTCTATTCCAGATGCATATTCTGTAAGGGAATATTTCTTCTGTGCTTATGATATTTTTGAGCATAAATAAAAATTTCCAAACACCCTCATTATTACTTCTGCTACTGTTATACTTTTAGGATTGTGGGCTTAATCTCAGTTCTGAATGGGTATCACACAAACTTGAAAAACCTGCAGTTTTTTCCCTAATCTCTAATACTGTTTTGCTTTAAAATTATTATTATTATTATTATTATTATTATTATTATTATTATTAGTTATTTCCCAGATTGGCACGGTGAAGACTGCAACTCCATTGTGCAATGGAATTACCAGTGTAGAAGATGACAATTCCTATCCTGAAGAATGAAAAGGTAAGCTGTATTGTATTAGGGACCAAAAGGAAGGATAACTTTAGAGTAGAATTAGAGAAAGAACATTCTCTTGTAATCGAAGTAAAACTGAGAGGAACATCAGGGCTTATATCAAGAAAATTATTTAGGGCTGTGCAAAATGTCTCTTTTACACTGATGGATTTACGTGGGGTACTTATTTAAGGAAGCCAAGACAAAAACAGTCTAGATTCAGGAAATGGAATCAACCAACAGTGGATGTTTCTGTTTTTCTCCCTACCCAGTACTTGTTTTATGTAGCAGCACAGTAGAGAGGGGAATTAACCAACAAAAGATATCACTCAGGTTCAAATCCTTTCTGTTCCAAAGTGATTTAGCACAATCCTCCTACAGATAAATGAGAAAAAGAACTTACAAGATATGTCAGCCCTCCTTTTTATCGCTTTTGGTTTGTGTAAATTACTGAAAAAAGAAGAAAAAAAAGTTGCAAATAATTCTGGCCACCTTAATTTCCACCCTGAGAATCACAGAATCATTAAGGTTGGAAAAGACCACTAAAATCACCTAGTCTAGCCATCAACTCATCAACACCGTGCCCAGTAAACCATGACCCTACGTGCTACATCTACCCTCTTCTGTAAAACCACCAGGGATTGTAATTCCACCATCTACCTGGGCAGCCTGTTCCCATGCTTCACCACTCAGATTTCTGAGAAGAAATTTTTCCTAATATCCAAACTGAACCTCCCCGGCACAACTTAAGGCCATTATTTTAAAGAGAAATTGAAGGTACATATTCCACCATTCAGGTGGAAAAATGATGGTAATCTGGATTGATACTGGTGATGCAGAAGCAGAATTAATGTAGGGAGGCAGAGGAAGATACAGGCTTGTAGCCACTATCAACTCTCAGTTGATAGATGAAGAGATGCTTTACAATATCATGCAATGTATCAGGGCTTGCTCAGTGACTATTAAACTCATACATCTGTGGGAATCAGCCACACTGCAGCTGCCTCATGGTCTGAAGGTGGCCAGAGGCATTTTCAAAAGCTAATCAAGGAAAATTATACACTATAGCTTTAAGAAAAATCTGGCAATGGGAAGGGTAGCAAATTTCTCTCCATTTTAAGGAGTGAGCTTTAGTGTTAGTAAAATATCTACAGTGTTGGTAAAATTTTGATAGAAAATATCCAAAATCTTTAGTAATCTGTATACTCACAATTTAATTAAAATAATTTTAGAATATAATGTTTAATGCTGAATCTGTCAAATAAAAAGACAAATTCCAGTCTCAAGAGCTGCTTCTGTTTTTGCATGTTTTCATTTCAGTCTGTTCACTAATTAAACACCATTTGTTTAGCTTCATAATACTACATAACTGGCTTTTTTTCTTATTTTAAAGAATAAAGTAGTTCTTGCTTCATCAAAAGCTTTACTTTGTATAGCTGCAGGAAACCTGTACAATCTCTTTCCTTATATTAACTATTGTATCCTTAATTTCTTCTCTGTTTTGTGCTATTTTCTACTGTACAGCTTTCTCTCATGCCGATTGTCAAATTCATCAAGATTCCTTATTTGTTTAAACTTTTCAAGCATAAGGGCTACTTTTCAACTAGTAGTTCTAAACATATATCCCCAGAAGCTATAGCTCAATTGATGATAACCCAAGCTGCAAGAAGAGACATAACTGAATAATAGTAAAATAAGTAAATAAAACTAACATTTCCTTCATGTGCATAAATCAGCTGGGAGTTACTTAACATAGGTTACCATATTTGTTATGACAAGTTATAATTAGTCAGCATTTGATTAACATTCTTCTACTAACGGGAATACAGAAAAATATTTGAATGAAAGAAACCATAGGACCTTGGACTGAACTAACCCACTTGTCCATCTGGAGATAAAAGTGAATATATAGTGCTTACGTATAATTGGTTTCAGGACAAGTAATGTAAGACACAGCTTTTTTTCTGACTACTGTCATTTTCATTACTTGTGTCACTTACTGTAGTCTAGTTTTTTTATATAATTTGAGGTGTTTATTTATTTATTTATTTTTTAATTATTATGTATTTCTGCAATTCCTAGCACAAGGGGAATCTGAACTGGGGACTTGTAGCTCCACTGTTATACAAACAATAACAACAGCAGCCTTTTTTTACTCTGAGGTATTAAAACAACAAATTGAGCTTCATTAGTGACTAATTAGTGTTTTCAGTGTCTTCCCAGTGTGTAAGTCAAGTAAAAGGAAATTTTATTGCCCTCGCCAAAATTGAAAAATTTATTATCTTTCTTTTCTGTCAAAAAAAAAAAAAAAGTTTTATTTTAAAATTTTATAGAAGATTATATTTGACTTGAGAAATTTCTAGCCGTGGATACTGTTGGAATTTGATTTTTTTTTCTTTGTCTTGTGGAAAACAAGATGTTATGACAAATGCTGCAATAGTATAATGAGATAAGACCTTTGCCATAAATGGAAATGGAAGGAGACATTACCGGTAATTACGGGGTCCATGTGATTTTAAACTTATCTTTTTCCAGAAATGTTGTTCATGTCCTTCTTTGCAGATTTCTGTTCTCCAGCACAATCGCATTTGAGTTAATGTTTCAGATATGGAGCAATTAGAAAAAAGTGAAAGAAAAAAAAACACAAAAAAACCTGACCCTGTTTGGTAAAGAGAATAAAAGAGAATAAAAGACCAGAAATGAATGTGACGGAAGTGAAAATGTGCCTTTTAAAGATCATTTCAATCTACTGTATTGTTGACAATAACATGAAGGCGTGTTTTTTTCTCCGTATTTAAATTAGTGAATTTTAAAGAAACAAACAGCAAATGCACTTATTTTTTAAAATTAAAACCCATTATTAAATATTATTTAAAAAGAAAGGAGACATTTTTTTTTCCCTTTGTATACATTGCAAGTTGTGTTTTTTGTTTGTTTGTTTGTTTGCTTGTTTTTTGGTCACCCCATTTCTTTTGTATCCTTCCTGCTCTGGAAAATATTAAAACTTTATTCCTCAACATCTACAACAACTTACTAAGGCAATACAGTCTTTAGAAATCAACTTTGGACTAAAGATGTATTAAATAATAATAATAATCATCATCATTTGGAAAAACAAAGAGTTCATCTAAACAGATAGATTATTCTTGTTGACAGGTGAGAAAACTCATGGAGAACAATTTGTTAGCTAAGGTTTCTGGAAAAAAATAGCCAGCTTTTGTTTTTCTTATATTCCAGATAAACTGAACTCATCTACATTCTGCAAACAAAAAGCTAATAAAATATTTTGACATTTAAGACTAATTTCTACCCCACCCCTGAGCCCCTGTCAGGGGAAAATTGAACTCTCTCCAGGCTGCAGATCTGCTGTCATTTGAAAAGAGCAACAACATTTTGTTTCCCACTTCTCTCCTACATGCCTATTTAAATAATGCATAATGTAATGTCTGACTTTTCCTGTCTGCCTGAGGGCTTGCTATCACTTTTTCTCAAATAAATATAGATATAATAGTTAAAGCGGTCTTTTCAAAAATATTCAGTGCTGCTTGGGGGTTGGAACTAGACAATCTTTAAGGTCTCTTCCAAGCCAAGTCATTCTTTGATTAAATACCAGTAGTAACAGTTTTCTCAAATTCAGTGCACACAAACAAATACCGATTCTGAAATTCTTATTCTATATTTGAATCTTCACTTTTCCCATTCTTCTCATAAATAAATCCTTGAGTTCTTCTGTTGTCACTCCTGAAATACCACGAGTTCTACTTTCACTTCTGCTTTGAGAAGCACATGAGATACCACATATGGTATAGCTCTCATCTCACTGATCAGGGTAGCTTTGTACAGATATGGGGAACATCAGTTTGAACTCCCTAGCATTGAATAGGATAATGAATGTAAATTTCTCACCTATCATATAAGTGTTCAAGTTACTTGGTTATAATCATGTATGTAGATACAAATTGGTATTCCTCTCTAAACAAAATTGTCCACATTACATGGGTTGTTTGTCTCTCCAGATGTTTGTGTGCTCTGCGAATACAGGTTGGTTGAGTCGCAGACATTTGTAATGGGATTGACACAGAGAATCCCAGGAAGGAGCAGTTCTGAGTTGAGCAAAAGCAAAATTCCAGGAACCCTAGGAGCAGAATACTGTTTAATAGGACTAATGGTAACAGAACTGGATTTTGGTGTTGAAAACTTGAACTTGCAAAGTCTTGTTCATGGTCAGTCTTGTGATACTCTCTCTACTTCTCTCTTCTTCAAAATTTGTTGAGATAATGATTCACTACTGCTCTGGTTCATAAATATGCGGTAGGTGTCTGATCCTGGAAAACAGTAGGATTTTTGGTGCAATGAATCAGTATTACTCATGTTGCACAAAATAAGTAGGTATGTCAGGACTCGATCTGGCCTTTTACTGTCTTGTGATGGCAGATGAAATTTCTGTGAAGAAGGTAGTGAGAGCCCTGTTTTTAAAGTGCAGGGCAGGAATGTTTCATCTAGAAACTGCCATTTCTCCCTGGTGTTTTTATTGTATATAGCTTTGAATATCCATTATTGTTGATCTTTGGGGAGGTCAGTATAATGACATCACAGTCACATATCATAATCCAGGGTTATTCTTATTGAAACCATAACAACTAAATTTGTTAATTTGTCTGCTTTTTGAATGTCTTTGAGAAGTACACAACTAGCAGTTTTTTCACTTGCTCATTTCACAGATATATTGTTCTATATGAATTGTATCCCAAAAGAAATACGGAAAGAAAGAAGAAAGAGACAATGGAATCCAGGATACAGATGGATAATCAGTCAGAATTCACAAAATCAGAAGCAGATGTAGCCCAATTAAGCTCAAAAGTTCACAGGTGTTCACTGGAACAACTTTCTTCAGCACCTTTTAATTTTATTGTTTTTTTTTTTTTTTTGTTTTTGTTTTTTCCTAAAGCTTTTTTTAGAGATTTTACATATTTCATCTAACCAAACTAGAAAATGTATACAGGTAACTTGAGATTAGTTGGATATAATTGACTTACAATTCAGCATGATAATTGTTTGTTTAAATTTGGGATTATGGTGCAGAGCATCACCAGAGTAACCACTTACTGGTGGGGGTGAAGGTTATATGATGACACATAATTTGTTCATATCATTTGTTTCTTAAATCCTGGCAAAAGACAACACCATCCAGAAACACAGAAAAATTACTATTTATTCTTCTCAAGCTGGTGCTTTTCTGACTGTTGTTTTAGGAATTTATTGTGAAAAATGAGCAGATTGACAATGCAAGCATTTTTCATGAGTATTTGCTGTGATGTTATTAACATTAATCCTCTGACTTCATATGACATGGTGCAGTGAAATGATTGTCTCCTGCCTAGGTGCTGTGACAAGTAGTAGACAGAAATCACTTAGATTTTATATTTTACACTGTATTGAGCTGGAAATGCAGAAAATCAAAAATTTTGCCATAGCAAAATTTCTGTAATGAAGGATACTTTCTTTTCACAGAATCACACAGAATCACAGAATTATCGAGGTTGGAAAAGACCTAGAAGATCATCCAGTCCAACCATTACCAATACTTCCCAGCTAAATCATACCCCTCAACGCAACATCCAAACGTTTCTTGAACACTCCCATGGTCGGTGATTCCACCACCTCCCTGGGCAGTGCATTCCAATGCCTGACTATCCTTTCCGAGTAGTAATACTTCCTAATGTCCAGCCTGAACCTCCCCTGGCGCAGCTTGAAACCATTCCCTCTAGTTCTATCACTGATTACACGAGAGAAGAGGCCAACCCCCAGCTCACCACAACCTCCCTTCAGGAAGTTATAGAGAGCTATAAGGTCTCCCCTGAGCCTCCTCTTCTCCAGGCTGAACAAGCCAGAGCGTGGGGAGCCCTGGGAATAACCGAGATGACTTTTAAAGGCAGACGTAAAGAAGGCATTCAGAACCTCTGCCTTTTCCTTATCGTCTGTGATCACATTCCCAGCCTCGTCCAGTAAAGACTGGAGATTCCCCTTTGCCCTCCTCTTACAGTCATAAGCCCTTAGTACTGTTCTTGCTTGCACACTATTTGCATTCAGGACAAGGTGCACCTGCAGGTTCAAAAAGCAGGCTGCAAAGTATGCATGACATTACCATCTTGAACTACATTTACAATGCAAACCCTACATTATTTAGCTTTATTTAACCTGCCCTTCCTTATTTAACCTGCCATTTTTCTTATGTCAACACACCTGACAATCTTTAGCTTTCAGATTTCCAGATTTGGCAGAAAATGATATCTAGTCAGTAGAATATAGCTATCACTATATTATTTAAGAATGAATGTAGCCATAATTCTTACATTATACAAAGTCTTAATATGTGTATTTTTCCCCTTTAGGAATTTACACATCTGTCTAGAAAACATGTGCAAGTCCCTTCTGCATCCAATTTAAATATTTGTACCTCCTTTCCCTTTTTTTCACCTATATGCCTTTCATTGGTTTATTGGTTTTTGTTCTTCTTGATTCCTTTGCATTGCATAATAAGAAGTTATGTGTGTCTTCTGAAAATGCATGAAGAATTGCTGGAAGGTACGTGTGCACTTCCAGGACTTGAGTAATTTAGTCTGTAATCTTGCCCCAAATGTTGAGGTTACTCATCTGAATAAAAGCAAAATGTGTCCTTTTCTTTAAATCTGCAGCTATATTCACAGATTTAGGCTAAAATCACTGCTTTATCACTGATTATTTATTTATGTATTTATTTATTTATTCATTTATGTAGTTAGTTAGTTAGTTAGTCTGTGTGCAAGGAGAGAAGTACAAATGATTTCGCCAAATACATCTTTTGCTGGGCCAGGATATTTTATTATTTATTTATTATTTATTTACAGTATGTTTCTTCTAGAAATTGACTTTGTTTATGTGCTAATGCAAAGCACTGGAAGGATAAACCACTTGTGGGATCTACTTTTGCCTCTTATGAGGTAAATCTAGACACCTTTTCTTCCACCTACTACAGCTGATATTAAATCTTCATGTCATATCACCAAGCAGAGCAACACTGAAAGGATACGTGGTTGTTCCAGTATTCCACTAGGAAGCCTGAATGGATTAGTCTAGTGTTCCCATTTCAGACATGAGCCACATGAGATTCTTTTGACATGTATAATACTGTGCCAGTATTCAGTGAATCAGAGACCTCCTGGGCCAACGTAGTGGGCTCTGCCAGCAGCCAGACACTCAAGCAGCTACTCTTTCACCCTCCTTCCTTAACAGCAAGGGGGGAAGAAATAACATGAAGAAAATCTCATAGATCAAGATAAAGACAGAGAGATCACTTTACCAATTACCACGGGCAAAACAGATTTCTGGAAAATTAATTTAATTTATTACCAGTTATAATAATTGGATGGTGAGAAATAAACACAAAACAACTAAAATCACTGAACCTCATCCTTTTGCTTTTCCCAGGCTTAAATCCACTCCTTTCCTGATCTTTCTACCTCCTTCCCAGCTCCCAGAGAATGCAGACTGGATGGGGAGCGAGACTGTCAGTCCATAATGGTTACTCACTGCCATTCCTTCATCCTCATGCATTTCCCATGCTCCAGCAGAGGAACCTTCCCCACGGGCCAAAGACCTCCATAAACTTTCCATTCTAAAAGAAAGATTATTTCCTCTTAAGGAAATTATTTTGTAATTTTTATTGTCCTTATTGCTCTTGGCTGAATCTTTCCCAGGTCACTGTTTCTGAGGTGAGAGAGTAGCTGTGCTCATGGAGAGGGTATCAAAGTGGGCAAGGAGTAGACAGGTTCCTCAAACAGCATTCAAGGCAACAAGTTTTACCAAGGAAGGAAGGTATAATCTCAAATCAAGTGTAAGTAAAAATCAAGTGTTTTTGTTTTTGTTTTTGTTTTTCCTGATTTTGTTTTTGGTTTTTGTTTGTTTGTTTGTTTTTAATTTATTTTTAATCCCGTTTTCACCTGTAGGGCATCTTTATTTATGGACTGTACACAGAGTTCCATCTGCTAGGAGTTCCACCTGCTGCTTTTCCAAGTTAGCATCACTTGATTTCTCCATGTTACAGTTATCACTAGGTAGACAAAAATGGTGTATAACTTAATTATTTGGATATATCATATCAACTAAAGGTTTATATTTAGAAAATGATTAAAAATTGATAATAATAATAATAGATGCATGGTTATTCCCTGCTTTGAGGCAGCAGAGTACAATGGTTTCACACTGGTTTGAATGTGCTCAGTTCCACCACACTGCTCTCTTACTCTCTGTCCTCAGAAGTACAGGCAGAGAAAATAAGATGAAAAGAAGCTCTTGAGCTGAGATAAGGACAGGGAGATCAGTCACCAATTACTGTCAGACGCAAACCAGCATAAGAGAGATTAATGTAATTTATTGCTTATTGATAATAGACTAGAGAAGTGAGAGCTAAAAATGAACTGAAAATACCTTCCTTCTCCAACCACCCCCTTCTACTTCCTGACTCCAAGTGCTGCAGGGAAATGGGAAATAGGTGTTGCGGTCAGCCCATAATGCATTGTATCTGCTGCTCCTTCATGGTCACTCTCTGCCCCTACTCCAACAAAGGATCGTTTCCACAGGATGCGGTTCTTCCCCAGCTGATCCTGCATGGGCTTCCTGCAGGCTGCAGCTCTTCAAGAGCTGCTCCAACACAGCTCCATACCAAGGAGCCCATCTGTCAGGAGCTGCCCCACACGTATCCCCACAGGTTCCCAGATCTCCTGCCTCACTGTGGGCTCCTCTCTGTGGGCTGCAGCTCTTGCCTGGGGCTGCTCCTGCAGGTGCTCTCCATAGGCTGTACCTCCTTCACACCTCATCTACTGCTGCCCCGTGATCTCCATGGCTGCACATGGAGATCTACTCTGTATCTGGAGCACCTCCTGCCCTCCTCCTTTACTGACACTGATGTCGGCAGGGCTGTTTCCATTTTCTCCTAGCTGCTCTTGTGCAGCATTTTCTGCATTTCTTAAATCTGCTCTCATACAGGCACAAACATTGTTTGGTGGCTTGGCTTTGGCCAGCGATGGGTCCCCTCTTGGGCTGATTGGAACTGGCTCTTTTCGAACACTGAACAGCTTCTGGATACTTCTTACAAGGGCCACCCCTGTAGCCCCCTGCTACCAAAACCTTGCCAAGTGGGACAAACACACAGAGTGACTTTAACATTTAAATATTTCCAAGACACTGTTTTGTTTCTTTAAAGGTAAAAGCTGTTTCCCAGCATGAGATAACTGTGAGTTTCTTACACTTTTTGAAATGTAAAGTAAAACAATTATTAAGTTAAGGAATTAAATTATTTAAATCAAAAGTGGAATTTGTTACTCTTTCAAGTAATTTTTAAAAATTAATAAAACATTACTTAAGTAAATTTAGATCTTGTATCTCAAATATAAAGTAATAAATTTCACATAAATGAATAAGTCATTATTTAATTTAAGCATTAAAACCAGATCATTTCCTAATGGCTGGTATGAGCCTGAAGAGCTTGTGGCTCTCTGTGCTGTAGACACAGAGTATAGCACAAAACCATTTTTATCATTTGGCTTCCCTGACAATTTTGGGGTGTCAGACAGGAGGGGGATCACTGAGACTGGCAGGACTCAAGGAAAAACAGAGTTGATGGAACTGATTAATTTTATCAGTCCTGTCTCAGAATCATAGAAGCACAGAATCATAGAATCCTTATTGCTTAAGGGATCTTTAAAGGTCATCTAGTCTAACTCCTCTGTAATGAATAGGGACCTCAACAGCTAGATCAGGTTGCCCAGATCCTGGTCCAGCCTTGTCTTGAAAGTCTCCAGGGACGGGACATCTACCACGTCTCTGGGCAACCTGTTTCAGTGCCACACCACTTGCACTTTAAAAGGCTTTTTCCTTATATCTGACCGAAATCTACCCTTTTAAGCTTAAAACCATTTTCCCTTGTTCTATCACAACAGACCCTGTGAGTCTGTCCCCTTCTTTCCTGTAGCTCCTTTTTAGATACTGAAAGGCCGCTATCAGGTCTCTTTGGATCCTTCTCTTCTCCAGGCTGAACAGCCCCAGAACTCTCAGCCTGTCCTCACAGAAGAAGTGGTCCATCATTGAAAAAACCTGTATTTTCATACACATAAAACTTCGGGAAAAGAATCCTACCTAGCAGGAGCAAAACCATGGTTTGTATTTTCTTACTGGGCATCATAACGAATACTCATTGTTCTGTGGAAAAAAAAAATAAAATCAAATTAAAAAACAAACAATCAAACACACACACACACACAAAACCATATCTACATAAATTACTAAGGTAGCTAATCAGAATCCTTAGAAATGAGTCTTGCTGGGCAGCAGCAGAAAGGAATGGGATGAATACATGAAGAAAAAGTGGGAAAAGGATACAGAATGAACAGAGCGAGATGTGGAAATGATTTTTATTTATGCTGACTTTTCTTCAATAATTCTCTTTCTTACTGCTTCTTCATTCTCAAAGAAAAACTCAATAGGAACATTTAGGGCTAGGACAAAAGTCTGCCTAAATGTCGCTATTCTCCAGTCAGTAGAACATAAAACATTAAACTTAGGCTCATTCTTTAAGAGTTTTCTCAGGAGATGAAGGAAGTATGTTAGTGTTAAACTTATAAGGTAGAATTTAGAGATTGAACCTCTGTTATGGTTTAAAGATACAGTAGCTCTAAGTAAAGGTCTAAACAAAGGTTTGTTCCTGATTTTATCATAGACTTAACCTATGTTAAATCTCCTCTTTCAGAAAGCCTATGTTGTGTATAAACCACTATTTACCCTTGTAAAATAAGCCAGAATAGCTGTTAATCGTTAGTTCTGCAGTGACTTGCCAAACAACGGTTGACAGGTTCTTAAGAGAAGTTGCAGATTCCATGGTTCTCCTTTTGTTAGAGTATTTATTTTTGTCACTGATAATGGACACCTTGTTACCTTGATGCTTTCCTCCATTCCTTCTTCAGACAATGTAAGGATTTTCCATACTGTTCTCTGCCGTGACAAGAAGCTCTGTAAGCCACACCGTGTCTCACATAGTCATCTTTACTTGTACCAATTTGTGAGATCTTTTACTGAGTGAGTGGAATCTCATTCTGGTTTCATTTTTCCATACCTTTTCCTCTTTGTATGACAACTTTTTGCTGATTCACAAATACTCATGCTCAGATACCAGTTGGATTGGGCCTAAAGTCCAGAAGTTGTCCATTTCCAAATCTTGGAACATACACGAGATCAACATCTTTGGCAATGCATCTTGTTTTGAAATCACATCTAATTCACTACCATTTCATATTTCCAGTAGGCTTCTAGCACGCTGATTTCACAGCTGCCCATTCTAGATAGATAAGATATTGCTTATTTCATAAACAGTTGTGGTCAAATTTTAGCTGCATCTCTCCTGTGGCCATGGGATATATGCCAGCATAATTTGTGTCTCAAATTTTAAGGGATATTTTCCTTCCAAATTGGCTGTGGATCTAGTGCCATCACACAAGATTAACTGGGGCTTCACTGCTGATCCTGTCTCCAGGCTGCTTTACATAGCTATCAAAAATATTTTCATGTAGAAATGTATTATGTAGGGTTTTGTCTACTTTCCTGAAGATCCACACTTAGGAAGTTTCAGACAATCTTAGGAAAAGCAATGGAATTTTTTTCCCTTACTAATTAGGTAATGATATATGCTTATTGGAAGTGTGGATTTCTGAGCTATTATATTCTTTGATCTGCTTGAATATTCCTGTTTTTGTCTTTGACAGCAAATTTCCCCTGAAAAATCCACTGCATGGACATTTTTGTTCATTATGTTTAAATTTCAGATGCAAAATTATATTAGAGAAACAAATGTATGTTCAAAACATTGGACAGCATGAGAATAGGGTGGGAAGGAGCCTGCCATGCACTCTAATGAGATCTATTTTAAAGTCTTGTGCTTTTCCAGATATGGCATGGAGTATGAATGTGGCTATATCTTGATTTAGTATTGTCCAGCTATTTTTTTTTTTTTTTAATGTTCTGTGACAAGGTAAAAATAAACATTGCATAACTTGCCTTTATCCATATTATGTACCTGTTGTGCACATTAAATGTGCACTCATAATTGTTCATAAAACAGTCTGCCATAAAGTTTTCTGGACTGCAGTTTGAATTTTGGATTTTGGTTTAATACAATGCATTACTAAAATATGCCCTTAAAACTGTTCTAAGAGCCAGATTCACAAAATGAATGTTATGTTTCTGAAGGTGTGTAGCCTGGTACAATTCATGTAAAATGGAAATCAGATAAAATTTTCCCCTTCAAATTCTTTGCTTTAATTGTAAGGCCTAAATCCTGTTTCTGTACATGCATGAATTTTACTGCACTGTACATTTCCAAATATATACAGATCAAATCTCATACAAAATGTGCTCATATGTTCATTGTAATGTAATTTACTGAATACTAACAGCACTAGAATAACTGTCTCAAACTTGACTTGTTTCATAAATAACACCAAGCCATATTTTAAGATAAGCCATGTCAGTACCACATGGAAAATTCAGGCAGATGTTAATTTCATTTTGTAAATCCAATTTAAAATGTATGTCCCTTGATTTGAAACTTAAGGTACTTCAGAAGTATTATGAACTTGGAGAAATAATACATCTGATTAAATCTGAAGACAAGATTCTCTCTTCTTCACTCTGTTCAGCTTTGTGTAATTGGTAATAGAAAATGCCTTTTCATTATTCCATTTGATAAAGTTAAAACTTTTCTTGATTAATATTCTCTTGCAGAAGGGAGGTACAGCTGTGGATTTATGCTATGGATGTGTCTTGGTGCTTGTAATTTCTTTTATACCTAAGATACAGCTGATAAAGGTTTTATTAAATAAGGATAATTTCTGTAGAAAGATTTGGATGTTTAATATTCCGTGGGTATTTCTACCATCAAATCTAATAATTGTGAGAATCTTTGATACGTGATAATGACCTTCAGTGATATTACAGGGATTTATGCATGTCTTATTCAGGTAGGCGGTACAAGGAGTATGATATTTCATTGTTCCTACTTTTGTATAGGCTATAAAGATAAGGCCTGCAAGTAGTACATAGTATGGGTAATCATATTAATATAACTTTTCTTGTTGTCCATTCTAATAATTAACACACTTTAAAATCCTAATAAATCAAATTTTGGAAGCATTTCATTATTCTCATTGTAAGTCGTTTTGAGATAGTCATTAACTGTTCCACTAGGTAAAATCAATAAAAATTCATCGAATCATAGAATCATACAGCAGCATCTATTGAAGGGAATCTTAAAGTCCAACAAGCTTCAGTCCCCCTGACAGGGGCCAAGTTGCCACCCACTAGATCAAGCTGCCCAGGGCCCCATCCAAACCGGCCTTGAATGCCTCCAGGGATGAAGCATCTGCAACTCCTCTGAACAACCTGTTCCATTGCCTCACCACCCTCAGAGTAAAAATTTTCTTTTTCTTCCTAATATCTAAACTAAATCTTCTCTCTTTAGTTTAAAAACTGTTCCCCTTCTTCTATTACTATGAGATCAAGTAGAAAGTCAGTCTCTCTCCTGCTTATGAGGTCCATGTAAGTACCAGAATGCCAATATGAGGTCTTAGAGAATCACACATAATCACAGAATTGCAGGGGTTGGAAGGGTCCACAAGAGATCATCAAGTCCAACTCCTCTGCTAAAGCAGGCTCCCTACAATAAAAGTCACACAGGCAGGCATCCAAATAATAGGTCTTGAATATCTCCATAGGAGACTCCACAACCTCTCTGGGCAATCTGTTCCAGTACTCCGGCACCTTTTCTGTAAATAAGTTCTTCTGCATGTTTGTATGGAAGTTCCTATGTACATGTTTTAGGCCATTGCTCCTTGTTCTATCACTATGCACCACCGAGAAGAGCCTGGCAACTTTCATGTGCCTCCTACCTCCTTTTAGATATTTATAAACATTAATCAGATCCCCTCTCAGTCTTCTTTTCCTCAGGGTGGACAGACCCAGGTTACTCACCTTTCCCTATATGGGAGATAGTCCAGGCCCTTAGTCATCTTTGTGGCCCTCTGCTGGCCTCCTTCTAGGAGATCCCTGTCTTTTTAGAACTGGGGAGCCCAGAACTAGACAGTATTCTAAATGTGACCTCACTAGGGCAGAGTAGAGGGGGAGGGTCACCTTCTTTGACCTGCTGGCCACTCTCTCTTTAATGAGCCCCAGGATACCATTGTCCTTCTTGGCCACAAGGGCACACTGCTGGCTCATGGCCAACCTGTTATCCATCAGGACCCCCAGGTCCTTCTCCGCAAAGCTCCTCTTTAGCAGGTCATTCCCTAACCTGTACTGATGCATGTGATTATTACTCCCCAGGTGCAAAGCTTTACACTTGCTCTTGTTAAACCTCATCAGATTCTTCCCTGCCCAACTCTCCAGTCTGTTCAGGCCTTGTTGAATGGTAACACAGCTTTCTGGTGTGTCAGCAACTCCTTCCAGCTCTGAGAGCCTTCACCAGGCTAAACAAGCTCAACCCCCTCAACTTTCCTTCATAGGAGAGGCACTTCTTCAGCACTTTGATCATCTGTGTCACTCTCCTCTGGGCCCACTTCAACAGCTCTGCTTCTTTACTGTGGGCCCCAGGCCTGGATACACTACTTCAGATGGGGCCTCATGAGGGTAAAGTAGAGGGGGACAATCTTGCCTCGCTGGCCACCCTTCTTTTGATACAGCGTACAGTTGGTCTTCTGGGTGACAAGCACACACTTCTGGCTTATTTTAAGTTTTTCATCCACTGTAATCCCCAAATACTTCTCTGCAGGGCTACTCTCAATGAGTTATTCTCCCATTCTGTACACATATTTAGGATTGTCTTGACCCAAATGCTACACCTTTTGTAACAAGTTTTAGACATTCACAGCAATTTAAGTGTTAGCAGTCTATTGGTGTAGATACTCATTAACTAAGAATGTTTGTTTCCTCCCCTTTGTCTTTCTCCTGGGCAGCCAAATATTTTGGGTACTGCTTTGTAGTCAAGAACTTTTATTGCTTTGTAATTCCACAGTGGTCATATTCTCCAGTAAGTTTATGTTATGTTTCTCCAGGTATTTTGTCAGTGAGTAAAATTTGGTTGATGCTACTAGTGAAGTGCATTAACTGACCGAGGAACAAATTTCTATTTTTTCCAATTGTTTATTTCCTAAAATAATGGCTTGCCAATGTGACTCCCATTTGGCTTGCCAATGTGACTCCCATTTACAAGAAAGGTTGTAAGGAGGATCCGGGGAACTACAGGCCTGTTAGCCTGACCTCGGTGCCAGGGAAGGTAATGGAACGGATTGTCTTGAGGGAGATCACGCGGCAGGTGTGGGATGACCAGGAGATCGGACCTAGCCAGCATGGGTTTGTGAAGGGCAGGTCCTGCTTGACCAATCTGATCTCCTTCTATGATCGTGTGACCCGTCTGATGGATGAAGGAAAGGCGGTTGATGTGGTCTACTTAGACTTCAGCAAAGCCTTTGACACTGTCTCCCATGCTATTCTCCTGCAAAAGCTGGCAGCCCGTGGCTTGGATGGGTACACTCTCGGCTGGGTAAGGAGCTGGCTGGAAGGCCGGGCCCAGAGAGTGGTGGTAAATGGAGTCAAATCCAGTTGGAGACCAGTCATGAGTGGTGTTCCCCAGGGGTCGGTGCTGGGGCCTGTCCTCTTCAACATCTTTATTGATGACTTGGATGAGGGCATTGAGTGCACCCTCAGTAAGTTCGCGGATGACACCAAATTGGCAGGGAGTGTCGATCTGCCTGAGGGTAGCGAGGCCCTGCAGAGGGATCTGGATAGACTGGTGAGCTGGGTCGAAGCCAATGGGATGAGGTTCAACAGGACCAAATGCCGGGTCCTGCACTTTGGCCACAACAACCCCAGGCAGCGCTATAGGCTTGGGGTGGAGTGGCTGGAGGACTGTGTTGAGGAAACAGACCTGGGGGTACTGATTGATGCTCGGCTGAACATGAGCCGACAGTGTGCCCGGGTGGCCAAGAAGGCCAACGGCATCCTGGCTTGCATCAAAAACAGTGTTACTAGCAGGAACAGGGAGGTAATTGTCCCCCTGTACTCGGCATTGGTGCGGCCGCACCTCGAGTACTGTGTTCAGTTTTGGGCCCCTCACTGCAAGAAAGACATTGAGGCCCTGGAACGTGTTCAGAGGAGGGCTACGAAGCTGGTGAGGGGTCTGGAGCACAGGCCTTATGAGGAGCGGTTGAGGGAGCTGGGATTGTTCAGCCTGGAGAAGAGGAGGCTCAGGGGAGACCTTATAGCTCTCTATAACTTCCTGAAGGGAGGTTGTGGTGAGCTGGGGGTCGGCCTCTTCTCTCGTGTAATCAGTGATAGAACTAGAGGGAATGGTTTCAAGCTGCGCCAGGGGAGGTTCAGGCTGGACATTAGGAAGTATTACTACTCGGAAAGGGTAGTCAGGCATTGGAATGCACTGCCCAGGGAGGTGGTGGAATCACCGACCATGGGAGTGTTCAAGAAACGTTTGGATGTTGCGTTGAGGGGTATGATTTAGCTGGGAAGTATTGGTAATGGTTGGACTGGATGATCTTCTAGGTCTTTTCCAACCTCGATAATTCTGTGATTCTGTGATTCTGTGAATTACTTTTTTAATATTTAAGACAGCATAATCCATCCTATCTGATCAGAACTTTAGTTCCAATCTCATTCACCATCACTTTGGCATTGATTTAAATTATTCGTGCTTTCCCAGGCATACTAGGATAAAATCTGTTGTGTGCATTCATCTTTGTTAAAAGATGAATGAATAAGACAGGCTTTAAAAGCTTTTTAAAGAGCAAGGTGCTGGAACTGCATTCTCAATCTGCATTCTTTCCTGCTGTTTTATGGGACATACTGAAAATGTGCTTTTTAGAGGTCAGATCATTTTTTTCCAGGTGTAAAAGTAAGATGTAAGCCATAAATTAAAAAGCCCATAGGATAAGTTCTATTACAGATACAGGCACCCCATTCTTTTGAAAAGTATGACTCATCAAAAGCAAGAATTATATCTCGTTTCTAGAAATCCATCTAGTTTAATGTTCACACATTTGTGGATTGAACTTTGCTATTAATAATAAAATAAATAATACATCTTTGTTCTGTTAACTTGGGAAAGAGAAATACAGTCTGCTAGAACATAAAATACTCAGAGGATGTCTTACCTGATTGTAAGTATCTACAGGGGCTTTGTTATACACCTTCATCTTTCATTCTCCTCTAAATTAACAGCCAACAGATAGATTTATAACATTTTTTTTCTAACCAACTATCCCATGTTATCTTTATATGAGAAAAAAAGAGAAGAAATTAATGAGTTCCTTGGAACTGGGTGAAAAACACATTGTAACAGAGAAGAATGCTTGGCGTGGTCAAGCAAGCACGTCCAGAATTATAAGAAAAAGTTCTTATTGAAAAAGCAGATCTGAAAATTGCCTGGGGGAGCTGCCCCTTTCATGGCATCCTCATTTTCAGGTGAAGAAAAGAGATACAAAGACATGTTCTTCACACTCTATCTTTTCTATAAGTGCCAGTCTGAATATATTTTTCTAGACTTGTGGCAAAAGACAAAGAATCTTGAGCTTTTGTTGTTAGAATTAAATTAACCAAAGCAGACAAGTTAAATTAGGTTTGAAATTACTTTTTTTTTTGTTGTTGTTGTTGTGGACATAAAGTAATGTTAGAGAAACAGTGAGATTATGCTAAGTAACATTGCCTTGAGCCTGTCACTACCTTTTCTCTCTACTTCATGAGCTTTATTCCATCAATCAGTCTTGTACAATATATATAGAGAATGGAGATTTAAGTTACAGAGTAATGTAGGACTACATTTGGCACTTGGATTAGAGTCCTTACTTCCAATTCTCCTTTAGTATACTCTGAAAAACTAATAAGTTTATGTCACATCCTTTTCTCTGTTATGGAGGCTTGTGAAAGGGATAAACCATATTCTTTTGTTATCCTTGTTAGCTGAAGACTTAGCGATCAGGTGTACCATTTCCTTCGTTTATTCATCACTCACTTATTCAACGCTCATTTATTCAGAGCACCTTCAGTGGTCATGTTTGATTTGAAGTTACTTTAACATTTGTAGGCCACAGAGAAAATTAAAACATTTCTACCTGTCTTTTGAAGACTTCCTCATAGGATTTTGAGTATGACAGCCCATTGATGGCATTCCAGATCTCAAAGACAAGTCAGTGTCTGGCTCATTAGATGGAACAGGTAAGAGGTGGACACCAGAATCCAAGAACTGGAAACTCATGGTCAGCTGTTGTCTGAGATTTGTGACATTTAAATTTGAGACTTGTGACATTTAAATTTTATGTATAAATTGTGTCATTGTCTTTGACACTGTGTAGGCACATACCTTTGCATGTACCTAGGAGGACATTGAACTGACTGATCTGCACAGTACAACCTGAATGGTATTCAGAAATCACAATATTACTTCCAATTGGCTTTAACCAAATATAATGCAGAGTCAACATCTGAACTAATCATGACAGATTCTCTATATGGTCTGTACTATAAAGTACTACTAAAAGTAGGTAAGTCCAGGGTGAGATTAATCTCATTTTACATTAAACAATAAAAATAGGTTAAATGAATCATGCCATAAAATTATATATTTCTCTCTCTTAACTGTACAGGGAATCTAATCAGATATCTCAGATAAATCCATTGGAAGCTAGTTGAGATAAAGCCCATATTTTCACATTCTCTCTTCTAGATCCCAATGGCATTAAGTATAGGATGCATTCACAGAGTATGCATGCATAACAGACTGAGGACAAGACTGGTTATGGCATAAATGTAGCTGAGACTGGCACTTTCATTTAGAAGAAGGGTATGGTTAGTGTCTTTGTGTTAAATTTCATGACAGCCTAGCAGTTATGGTAACTTGCAGTGGACAATAAGATGACTCCACTGACGCCATCCTCCTGATGTACTTCCTTGCACAATCATGGAGCAAAGAAGAAACAGGGATAGGAGACAGCTGGATTGCCTTGTGTCAGTGGAAGTGTGGAATATTTGCATTACTTCTGTGTTAAGATCTCCTTTTTCTTCTGCTCACATCTGATGTATCATGCACTCGCTGGTGAAAGACAAGATTTTCATGGCTGATGAAATCTTAAATCCACCATTAATTATTTTAAAGAATAAGCTTGCTAGTTCATTAGTTCCAGTTATGCTCACTCCTGGAACTATTGTTTTGTGCTACAGAAAAATGTAATTGTTGTACTCCTATTATTTCTATTAAGCTTATAAAGGTGTTTCAAACTATTGATGGCATACAGTGAATCACATTTTCTCTGTATTGTCTAATGAAATGTAATTGTTTCCAAGAAAAACCTAAAAGGAGTTATAATTTTAGAGTAAAATGTGAATAATTAAAGTTTAAATGACAAGATGTTACTGCTTTGGGCTATCCCACTTACAATCAGGAAAGAACTGGTGAACTAGCTGTGTTTCACACATCTCTTTGTTTGCTCTTCCACTGCTATACATCAGTGGAATACTGTTCTGTTCTCTTTTCCATGAGTAATTACATACCGAAAGCAGGATAGCGTATAACAACTGCTAACATGATGCCAGTGCAGCCTCTTGAAGTCTTTTTTGTTGTTATTTATAAAGGATAGTCATTTTGACAAAGAAGCAAATTCCTTAAATGGTATTATCTTTTTTTATACCCAGTTATTAAATCAGTTCATTTTTTTTCAGAAGCAATGGAGAACTGTTGGATGGAGAACATAGCCCTATCTAAAGAAAATCTATGCAAAATAATCACAGTATCAAAGAATGATCTGGGTAGGAAACAACCTTAAGGATCACCTAGTTCCAATTCTCCTGCCATGAGCAGGGTCACTTTCAACTAAATTAGGTTGCCCAAAGTCCCATCCAACCTGGTCTTAAATATCTTCAGGGACAAGGCATCCACAACTTCTATAGGCGACCTGTTCCAGTTCCTCTCCACTCTCATAGTGGAAATGTTGTTCCTTGTATCTAATCTCATTCTATTCTCTTTTATTATAAAACCATTACTGCTTGTCCTATTATTACACTTCCTAATAGCTGGAGTCCCTCTCCATGTTTCACGTAGCCCCCCTTGAAGGCTGCAATAAAATCACTATGGAGCTTTCTTCAGGCTAAGCCCCAGATCTCTCAGCCTGTATTCTAAGGAGAAGTCCTCCATCCCTCTAATCATTCTCATGGCTCTCCTCTGGACTCACTCAACAAGTTTATATCCTTCTTATATTTGGTGCTGCAGAGAAGAACGCAGTACTCCAGGTGGATTCTCACAAGAGTAGAGAGAAGGGGCAGAATCACCTCCTTCAGCTTACTGGTCATGATTCTTTAGATGCAGCCTGGGATATGATTGGTTTTCTGAGCAGCAAGTGCACACTGTCATGTTGAGTTTCTAATCCACCAACACCCCAAGTCCTTCTCCACAGTCTATTCTCTGTCCATCCAGTATTTGTGCTCAGGACTGCCTCAGCCGAGGTACACTACTTTGCTTACACTTGGCCTTTTGGAATTTGATGCGTTTTGCATGAACTAACCTCTCTACTAACTAGCTACTAACTTGAACTAACAAGACTGTCGAGGCCCTTCTGGATGACATCACTTCCCTCAGTTCTTCAACCACACCATACAGCTTGGCATTGTCTGAAAACCTGCTGACCAAAGAAACATCCATGGAAAAAATAAAAGCACCACTGAAAATAAAAACCTCACTGGCTTTTGTCCAGTGGGGCAGGTATATATGCAAGTAAATTACACAGTTTCATGAAAATATTCTTGACTGCCTGTTCTACTGAATTATTTAAAAGATCTTGGTGCGATTTTCAACTGTACTGACAGTTTTTTAAAGGAAGACTGGGGGAATCATTATGAGACAATGACCCAAGCTCCAATTCACAGTTTGCATACGGGCATCCTATTTTAGAGAATAAACAAGTTTATTAGTGTGGACTATTTCACGTCAGTTGCCCCCATGCCATAGAATATTCCTGATTAAGTTTAATTTACTTGTATAGATGAAGCCCGAGTAGAGACATGCATTAGTTCTTTATGAAAGGGTTACACACTGGAATAGGCTCCCTAGGGAGGTGGCTGAGTCACCATCCCTGGATGTGTTTAAAAACAGTTTGGATGTGTTGCTCAGGGACATGATTTAGTGGAGGGTTGTTAGTTAGGCTAGTATGTTTAGGTCATGGTTGGACTTGGTGATCTTAAGGTCTTTTCCAACCTGAGTGATTGTATGATTCTATGATTCTAAGTTAAATTGACTGCATTTTCTGAAACTTTCTAGAAAGTTATTTCCAACCTTTCTGGCCTGCAGAAGCATTTTGTATCCAGTCTCATTTGAGTGATGGCATTTTTTATTTTTCTTCTCATCTGCGTGTCCTTGTGCTGTTACCAAAACTGCCAGTAGCTAGTTTTTCCTGTGCCCATTGTTAAAAGTCTCAAAGTTAACACCAATTTGTATGGAAAATAGCATCAACGGGTAAAAAAAGGCTATACAAATAGAAAGAAATTAGGTTGCATTGGCCCCACTGAGGGCCAGTTCTCTTGTGTTATAACAGAAGTTGTTCTTTCTGTTGATCCCCATCAATTTTTACACAAGTTGATTTTTAGCTACTCATGTCTAGATTGCCAACATACTCTGTCGTTTTTCTTCAACGTAAAGGAAAAAAGCAACAGTCTTCTGCAACCAGGGGTCTGTCAAAATTCATTAATACTGAATCTACAAAATTGTAACCTCTGGGAGAAAGAAGTTTCATAACAATTGGCAATATCCAACCATAAATAAGATTCAACATCACACTACATATTTACATAATACAAAAATCTCTCATTTGTGAGAGATGGAGCTTCTATGGACAATTATTTGTGACCCTTTCTTGAATACACCAATCAAATTAGCATCTCTTGGGTTAAAAATGTACTATAAAAAAAAAAAAAAAAAAAAAAAAAAGGAAAAGTCTCTTAGAATAGAAAGCCAAAATGAATGTCAGTAGCTCTCCCAGTGGGAATTATTCATGATTATGTCAACCTTTTTCAGACAAATTCAAATTCTAAGAGAGAGAGAATGAGACTCTTAGAACTAACAGTAAAAATATTCCATTCAATTTCTTAAAAAATAAATGCATTGATCTGACAAATGAGATCAGGATTTGGAATCTGATCTAGGAGTGGAAGATTATTCTTTCTTGTGCCTAGTGGACGCTAGTGGACAATGTGGACGTAATGGACATAGTGGACAATGGCTTATCTACAAGAAGAAAATCCCAGAGGAGGTAGGTGAAACATGTAACAGTGAATATTGGAAACAATGAACTAGTTACCTGTTGGAAATAAATATTTTTTACTTTGCTTATGCATTTAGTCCCTTGAATTTAGATCCTTGTCATTTCTTTACTCTTTCATTGTTTGTTTTCCTTCAGATAAATGGCAAACTAAGGAGAAGAAAACTTAGTGCTTGTCATGAGTTTCCTTCTGATTTCAGGGCTCTGGAGCCTTCTTATATGCTGTAATTTTTTTTAGAGATATTTTCCACAATGAGTGCTACACATCCCAGCACTGTCTGTCAATGTGCCTTTTATATTAAATGCACATGGTTTAAAATACAGATCCAGTCCAGGGAACAGGCATGAGAACTCATGACTTAATGCACAAACAGGCTTAAATGTGTTACTCCTTCTCTGTAGTTCAATTAATCATGTTTTGTTTTGTTTATTTGTTTGTTCCCCAGAGATTAATAGCTTTACTAATCAGAGTGTAAAATTGTTTTCTTCCCTGCAAACACTCTATGAACTTGTGAAAAGGCAAAAGATAATAGCATATAACCTGCAAGCCAAGGAGTGTGCACAGTCTCCCTCTTTTTAGCTTGTTTTGTATTGAAGAACGGAGTTATCATGACTGGTCTTTTCCATCTGCCTCTTTTTTACCTTTTTGTCTCCATCCATGTACTTTTTGTTTTAAACAGAATGAACCAGGCAAGTATTTCAAAATTCAGCATGTTCCTTCTCCTGATCTTCTCTTGGTGAATGTGGTTCCAGAGTATGGACTGTATTTTAATACACATTTCTCATATAATTTAAAACCAGTTAGTTTTCTCTGTGTTGCAGGTCATGGGTGCTGGATATCCCAGTATGAGGTGACAAGTTCTCCCATTGTATTTTACATGGAACTTAACTGTGAACTGAAGTTCATCATGTTCCTGCCTGCCTCCTTTTCTTTATATCACTATGAGCCATTTGTCTTTGATAACTATAATCCTAGAGGTAGCAGACTCAATATTGTTAGGTGAGTATGACCCCATGTTTGGTATCTTACACTAAAATAATCTGGGCCTCATTTTTATTATCTTGATTTAATTTCACTATGATCTAATTTCTAATTGATTAAAAATGTAAAAAGGTAGATCTTTGTTACATTAATCAGGAAAACTTTGTTTTTGTTTTTGGTTTTTAAGGGGAGTTTGCACTTAGAAGGAGGCCAGTGTAGCAGTTCTGAGGTTTATCTCAGTTTGGAGTCACTGCTGAGATGGCAAAGTTAATAAGCTTATAGGATGTAATCATTAGTATGACAGCAGCTTGTATAGACATAATCAGCCTTTCTGCAGCATTACTCTCATCCATGCTTTTTCTGGGATAACCGTGATCAAAAAATATTCAACTGAGGGTTTCAGAGAACATGGTACAGAGGTCAAGTAGCTGGGTGTCCTGTTTGCTTAAGGGCCACAGGTAGACATTACTACTGAAGGTAGCAAGTGTAATCCCAGATTAGATATCTCTACATAGTGTGTGACCTCATTTGTTCTCAAATTATAGACAATTTCTAATGAGAATTTGAATACTTATCTCAGTATGTTCAATTCTGACTCTTAACACCTCTAACTATAAATAACTGTCTGATTCATTATTTCTTTCCAGCTTTATTTCATCTTAACTACCCTCAGCCTGGTCCCCAACCTTAAAGAAATAAAAGAATATGGTGAGCTTGACTAGAATAATTCATGTAGGAGGAAGGAAAGAAGGGTATCTATCACCAACTTGAAGCATCAGAGAGACTGTATTCAGTACTGTTTTTTCTTATCTCTGCATCTCTGGGTGTGAAATAGTGCTTTTCTGGTCTTCACAGAGATGTGAGAATTACTTCAGTAGTGCCTTTAGTGATCAGTACAGTGGATCTGAGAAGATAAAAAAAAAAAGTTGTGTAAACAGATAGGAATGAAACCAAACCATCGTGCATCTTATTGCAAATTAATTCTTATAACTCCCAGAACAGAAAATGAAGAGGGAAATGGAGATAGAAAACTCCTTTGCAAAGGAAATAGTAGGAGAACTGTTAGAATTATTGACAATGCTAAGAATGGACAATGAAATATTCAAGAAATGCCAGCTAGGCAGAGAAAAAAATCATGAACAAAATGCATAGGAAGTGATAAAAAGGAAAACAAAAACCAGGATCAGTAAACCATCTTTGTGTGAAAGTAAATTTTAATCAGGAGGTTTATAACATCTCTGGAAGGCAGAAATATTGCAGGTGGTGCACAATGAGCAAGGCACTCTCACATGTGCAATGAGTTGGAGCAGTGGGCAATATAAGGCAAAATAGTCTAATACATTTTTATAGCATTTCAAGATATTTCAGAACTTTGAGGAAGATTGCACACAGGTGAGAGTGGATATTGATGAGATACAAATGATAACTTCATTAATTTCTTGCTAGTTTAAGAACAATTTAAACTGTGGTTTTGTTCATTATCTTAAATTCTCTACTGGGATGGTTCTTAGAAGACAAAATGTAGCTTTAAAGAACAATGACTGACAGAAAAGATGAAGCTAAAATAGTTTAGGCAGTGTACAGCTCAAAACATGTTGATTGCAGGCCTCTGCTAATCCATTTTAGTATCTCAGCTGAAGCACTTTAGTAAGATTGATTTAATCCTTCTCAAGCTTCCTTCCACCACAATATCTGATCTCCTTTCCCAAGGTTATCTTTCCACCCCTTAGTTCCCTTGAGAACTGGAAAACTGGATATAGAGCCTTAAAATCTCTGGATTCTTATGTTCACATCTGAGCATCAAATCATGTTTATGGTGTTCTCTGAGATAACTCAGTTTTCTGTGTATATATGTATAAACACCATTTTATGGTCTTATAAAAGGCTGGATCAATATTTTATATTATCTCTGAAAGCTTAGTTAAGGCATTTACTATTTTCTCAAGGTATTAGCAAGCACAGTCTTTCCATTATTGCTATCCATACTTATTTTTCCCCTTGAATGAAATTCTTAGCACAGTTTCTTGGATTTGCAAGCTAGAAATGCTAGTGAAGTGCTCTGATATAGAGAACTATTATCCTTTTTTCCATATGTCCTAACTGAACCTTATGGGATCCAGCTCTTGGCATGAAGAAGCAGAGAGGAGCAAAAAAAACCAGGACACAGGCATAGGATGTGTATGCCTCTCTTAAAGTAGTGTCTGCTATTTATTTCTGTGGAAATTGCAACAAAGAGCACAATAACACTATTTGATGGATCAAATTATCAGCTACTAAACACTATTTTTCAACATAGCCGCCACCATTAATCATGCATTTCTGGCAGCAGTGAACAAGAACTTGTATGTTGTGCTCATAAAAATCTGTCTGGCACGTGGCTTGTCTTTTACATCACAGTTGACACTGCTGAAATGCACAACCTCACTGAGCTCACATCCACTTTTTGGTCTCCATAAGTATTCAGCAAGTGTTGATGAATGTGAATGGATTCCATTTTTCCTTCACAGAGAAATTCAGTAATACACCTTTGCATCATTTGCACTTCCATATCAGATGCCATTTTGTCAGGCTGCCATTCAGCTACCATCTGTCACTCAGCAACAAAATTTAATAGAATATTTGTGGGAAAGTTCAGCCTCCACTGACATACCCTCAACATCCATCCTCTGACATCCTGAGCCAACATAATATAATAGAAGGTATTACTTTTGGAGCAGCACTATTACTTCCTTATTGGTAAAACTTTCATTCTGCCTGACTAACTTACAAGTTTCCTGGTCTTTTTAAACATATCTTACATAATTATTATTATTATTTTTTTTTTCCAGCATCAACTGTGTTCAGGGAAGAGTTTCTACATATGTCAGTCCTGAGGAAAACTGTAAAAGATTGAAGCTGTTCTTGACACATACATATATGTTTTCTTAATTCATATTGTGATCTACATTAGGAAATGTAGATCATTCACATTCACATTCTATTCACTCTATTCACATTCAGCCTTTTCTTGAGCAGTCCGATGTGGTCTTTCTGAGAAGCACTTGGCCCTTGTATTCCTTGGATCTATGAAAAAAACTTTTGTGTGTATGTGTGTGCAGGAGTGCTTGAGCAAGCAAGTCAGAGGCATAATGGCTATGATTCAGCCTGCAGAACATGATTTTTTGTTTTGCTTTTATACTGTGGATGCATTTTATGCATAGCTATGGCATGGTACATGAAATATGAGATTATTTGCAGATACAAACCTTCTGCTACGGTGCCAGCAGACTTTCTGAAGTGGAGGAATTCAGAGCTTGTTCCATTGTACTTTCTGGAGGCTGTTCCTGGAGCAAATGAGTCTCTCAGAATCCACCAGAAATTTTGTTCAAAAGCTAGCTGACTGGGTAGGTTGTGACTGGATGAGTTAGTATTTGTGTATTGTAGATGACAAGAGAGTAGGAAGGCAGAATCTGGTATGGCAGCATAGGAATATTTATTGCCTCTAAGTAAATAAAGCATGGACCAAGTGGCATGGTATTACATCCACAAGGCAAAACAAATATTCTATCTAGATCCATAATGGAAAATGTTACTGGCATGTGCTGTTCCCTACCCTGTGCCTAAACATTAACTGGGAGAGTCAGCATAGCCAGAAGGATGCTTATCATTAAAAAATAAGAGTAACTGAAGGCCAGCATTTGAACTAATGAACTAACCCAGTTTTGTTGTTGTTGTTGTTTTTCATTTCTTTGATTGATTTTTACTAGCATGGATATAAGCAAAATACATATTTTTAATGACTGATTTCTCAGCATTTGCAGTGAGGGAAAATAATGCTGTTTTTAACGAATAAATATATAAGAATTACCTAATTTTAATTAAAAATAGTAGGTGCAGTAAGACAATTAGATGACTACATTTGCGTCCTCTCATAATTGCTTTAAACTGCAAGTCTTGAACACTTATTTTTGGATAACATTTTCAAAACTAAAATAACTTCAGTTTTATCTTACTTGCCTTTCCATTTCACATATCCAAGTACTTAATGAGTTAATTGTCTTTTTCATATCATCAGGTTGTTGCTTCAGTGCTTACTGTTTGAACAGCAATGGTTTCCAGTCTCTGATGAGGCTAAAGGATTAATTGTGCTCCCTGAACACAGAATTGCGTCTGTAGTCCCACCAGTATAGTATATGGTGGGAAATATTTTTTCTTGGAATAAGAGATGTTGGGATCTTTTTTGATGTTAGTTTCATATGTCAACACAATCATTATTAAAAAAAAAGTGTATCTCAGAAAGAGGAATATATGGGACAATCCCAACTTTTATGTCGAATTGCAGCCTCGTTCAAAACACACAACCTATGCATTGCCTCAGGTGAAATATCAGACTGAGTGGAATATAATAATTCTTTAGATTCGATTTATTATTTTTCTACCTGAAGGCACTGTTAGCACCTGAGAGAGAATATAATTTTTTTTTCTGGGGGGGGGGGGAAGAAGAAGGAGAAGATGCTTGTATTTTTTCAACCTTTTTGGAAACCTGCTGATTTCCCATGCTCTGCTCTGCTTCCCTGCTTATCTTCTATTCTACTTCAGCAGTCTTAACAGGTGCATGTGGATCATTGGGTTGGCTGCTTTCCATGTGTTCTTGTCATACTTGTGAAGGTGCTCTGCTATCTGCAATGTTTTGTTTGCTACTGCAGAAATACTATCACAATTTCCATTAAAAGCAGGTTTGGCCTTAGAAATGTTCACCTAAAAAGCAGTGTGAAAAGCAGGTTGACTGGCCTCAACTACCAAAGAATGGAAATTCAGAGTTAAAGATAAAACCTGCAAAATCTAAGTTCAGCAATGCTCTCTGTGGGTAGTCTTAAGGCAATGACAAAGCAAAAGTAGGCAGCAGGGCTTTGATTTTTAACTGTGCTATCTAGTTTGTTTCAGTCAGCAAAGTAATATTCTTTTCATTAAATATTTAATTTGAACTTTCCATGTTTAACTGCAATTTTTTTAAACTTCATAAAAAAAATCTTTAGTGCTTGGGGCCGTTATGATTGCACTGTCATTTTCTTTTTGCTAAATTTGCTTATTCTTTCTTTCCTTTTCCTTTCCTTTCCTTCCCTTCCCCTTCTTCTATCCCTTCCCCCCCCTCCCATCTCTTTTACTACTTTTCCTTCTTTCCTTCCTCCGTCTCTTTACTGTTTTTGTCTTCTCTCACTCCCTCTTTCAGACTCAGTCTACTTCTTCATTACCCATTCTTCCCAGTTAATAGTCATTTCTATGCCTAAAGACTGTTCAAAAATGATATATAAAAATGTGCATATCTTTAGAAATCATATTCCCCTTTTTGTTCTTATGTATTTTAATCTCTCCTCACCTCTAGAGAAGTTACTTAGTGCCAGGCTTTAGCCTTACCGATAAAAACAATCCAAAGGTAAAAAAGGTAGGGAGAAAATCCTGGAGAAAATATGGTGCCAGCTGTTCTTGTTTGTGCAAGGAAAATAGGCAAAAAAAAGGACATTGCCCAGTACGATATTAGAAGTAAAGTAATTTCTTCATTAGGGCTTGAATTTCTGTCCTCATGACCTGCTAATTTGTTCTGACTCCAGCAACAGCGGTAACTCACAAAAGAGAGCAGATACAAAGGTGATTTTTATTAGTCACCTGGTGAATCTGTGAATGGCTCTGCCTGTCAAAAGCTCCTTTTCATCCATGCTAACAATAATTTCTTCCGCATTAAGCAGTCCATTTGTGTAAGTGGAGGTCATTAAAGCTCCTATGAGAACCTAGTAGAATAGATTTAAATGAGTTGCACTTAAATATGTTGCTATTCCCAGTGTCCAGTGTGCAATATTATTCCTGAAAAATGTTTACAACACTGAAGATAAGGGAAGAAGGATGGTATTGTCATACTTTCTCCAAGGTTTTACACAACTCGATAAGGACTTTATATTCCGTATTTCATTTTCATAACAAATATCCCCCTGTCTTTATCTTCTCAGACTTTTGAGATGAAATTCTATACTTTTCTGTAGGAGGCTACATAAAATACTTAATATGATGCTGAAAGAAGAAACTAAGATATTTACTGTTGTGTCTTCCTGCTTCAGGGATGGAAAGATCGCCAGTATTGTTTATAATTTTTTGAAGAACTTACTTACCTTATCAGAAACTCCCCAGGTTTTGAGGGATTCTGTCTCAGATTCTGCACCTTGGAAACCCCGCTCAGCTGAATATCAAACATTTCAAATTGTATAAAATGTCCCAGAACTCTGTTCTGACATAAACAGGGACTAAGTAACAACATCTATTGTAATCATATTGCGTGACAACGACATTTTGGCTGAAAATGTAACTGGAAGCTAAAAATTATTTATCTTGTGTTGAAAATGTTTCCTTATATCAATGGGCAAGGCACCTAATAAAATGCAAGCATTCAGATGTCTTCAAAATAGTGTCTTCTGTCTTTAATCACACAAAAGCACTCTATTGTTCTGGAAAGCTCAATTTCTAAATATACTGTTACTTGTGTTAATCATAGCAGTGCCTAAAGAGAAAGTCAGAATCATAGAATCAAAGAATATGCTAATTTGGAAGAGACCCACAAGAATCACTAAGTCCAACTTCTGGCTCCCCACAGAATCACCCAAAATTCAAGCCCTATGTCTAAGAGAGTTGTCAAAATGCTTCTTGAACTCTGGCAAGTTGCTGCTGTGGTATGCGGAATCTGTCCCTCGGACTGACCCTTTCAATAAAGATACTTTTTCTAATATCAAACCTGATCATCCCTTGACAAAGCCCTTGAGAAAGCTTCACGTAATTCCCTCTGGTTCTGTCACTGATCACCAGATTGAAGAGATCAGCTACTACTTGTCCTTCTGCTCCCCTCATGAGGAAGTTATAGGATACCAGGAGGTCTTCCCTCAGTCTCTTCTTCTCTAGGCTGAACAAACCAATGTACTTCAGCCACTCCTTCACCAACTTTATAGCCCTCCTTTGGATACTCCTTAATAGTTTTATGTCCTTCTTATATTGTGGTGCCCAGAACTGCCACGGTGCAGAGCAGGGTGGGACATCCCCTTCCCTCACTCTCTGGCAGTGCTGCACCTGATGAATACCAGAGTATTGATCTCCATTATGGCTGACCCTTATTCAACTTGCTGTCAACTGACCTGCTGTCAGTTCCAAAGAGCCTATAATATAATAAGACAAACAAAGAATACAGAATTACAAGACAAATTTATACTCTTGTGAGAGTATGCTTTATGTGCTGCTGCTGATTCCTGTTGAATTAAGAAGATGAATCCTGTTGAACTGTATTAATATTCTCAATACTTCTCAGATGATAGACTCTGGCACAATCCTGAGTCTTCTAATCGTGACGTTGCATTCATCTTCCTTGTGATGTCTCTTCCTGACTTCAGCATTCACAGAATCACAGAATGAATCATTTAAAAGGGACCTCTAGAGGTCATTTAGTTCAGCCCACCTGCTCAAGCAGTGCTACCTGGAGCAGACTGCCCAGGACCGTGTCCTCTGTGCTGCAAATGTCCATGTGCTATGGCTAAACTAAACAATTTAGCAGCCAAAAAACAATTGGCTTTCAATTGGACTTAAATTCATAAAGAATTAACAATTCCTTCATAGGCACTCTTAAGTCTTCTACTGGCTGATATCTGCGCCTTGATAACTCCTCCAGGGCTGGATTGAAATGAGATTTGAAGAATTTTTCTGTCGTAATTGGCTTTCTACTCAGAAAAAATGTATCAAACAACCTATTTTTAAAGGTAAGGGAATGGCTAATAAAATTGCCTTTTGGAATTATCTAATCACAAAAGTGCACCTGTTCAAGACTTTCTTCATTTTACAAAAAAAAAAATAATGTCCTTTGTGATTTGTTGATATTTACTACTGAGCACAATATAATTGTTTAAATAACTTATTATTATTAATTATTATTATTTTGTTATTGTTAATATTTCCTAAGTGGTATTATGTTATTCCATACAATTTTTACAAGATTTATTAAGAATTGAAGAGAGGCCATGATCATTCCTAGTAGGTAGTCCAGAGTCAGTCATACTATTCTGGGAAAATGAAGGTTTTAACTAATATTTCTATGTTTCTTGGGCTCAATAGCAGGAAAAAAAAAAAAAAAAAAAAAAAAAAAAAAAAAAAAAAAAAAGGTTTGAGCTTAGTTAATTGTCTAGGTACACATATAACATACGTGAGCTAGTATGTGGTTTCTGTGCACAACCAGAGGTACACTGTCATGTGGAAATAGGTGTTTAAGTTCCTTCTAAGCTTTACTGTGATTCACCTTATTGAAGAAACTGCTTAACTTTGCTGATGTTCCCGGAGCAGTTGGACCAAAACAGAATGTGTCTGGCACACAAACATGGCAGAGCAGAACAGTTTTTCAAAACACAATTAGCAGAAGAGCAACTGCTTGCTTCTCTTGGTCTGCATGATAGTACAGTAGCTGGAGCAGTGACCACCAAGTGACAGACGTGGGTCCTAGACATCCTCAAGCTCGTATTTCCAATCCACTACACACTTCAAAGAGTAAGTGTGGGAAATGTATGAATCAAGTTATGAAGTTTGAGATATTGAGAATGTAGGAGTCCAGAAATTAAAGCTAGGTCTGTAGTTTGGAGGAAAATTGAACCCAAAAGAGGAGAGCTGAATCAGATGTTTGCATCTCACAAAAGGGCAACTGTTCAATCATAGCTAGTTCATAAGTGATTGTTTCTTTGATGCATCTTGATCAGCATAATAATGTCAAACCTTTCTCTTAATACTAGGTAAAATCAAGTACTGTAAGCTAAATATCTAATTTTATCTGCTTATGTGATCCTGTGGGTATGAAGCTTTTGCTTTTCCAGTGCATTATGGTATACTGTTTCTGGGAAGGATTCATTTGATACTCTTGGTTGGTAACCTTAGGATATTTGTAAAGTCAATGGAGAGAAATACTTACTTGTAAGATGAATTTATCTCAGCCTGCCCACATTTAACTCACCTCACCCCCCCCCCCCCCAAAAAAAAAAAAAAAAAAAAACCAAAAAAAAAACACCTCTACCAAAAAACAGTTCTCTTTAGTACCTCTAAGGTGAGTCTAGTTCAGAATTGACAATTTCCATTTTATATATATTAAATGATGTGGATTCCATTATCTGAATATGGTTATAAGTGTCTAAAAAAGTAACCTTAAAATGTAAAGAGGAAAAACTATTTCTGGATCCTTCCATAGTTATTTGGAACATACAGGCTATGAACATGTAGGATAAGCTCACACACTCATTTTCAGCAACTGCAGGCATTTCTTCTGCTTTCATAAAAGGCTCAGATTCTGTAAATAGTCATAATCACACATCTTAGAATTGGAAATTCCTGTTAGATTAAATTGCTTGAATTTTAGAAGAGCTGAGGCTGTTTTGTGATCAGAAAGTTGATTTCCTAAGACTGTGTAACATCCTACATTAGCTTAGCAATTGCTTGTTTGCAAACACCTGTGATTTTATAATTTCCAACATGTTAATAGGGCTTCAATTACTTAAAGGAACCCTTAGTGCATTCCAGAACGTTAAAAATCAGCAAAAAATACTGGTATATTTAATTGCAATTTGCTTCATCTATACTTTTTTTCACCAGTACATCAGAGAGGAGAAGATTCTAACCTCCCCATTTCATGGCATCATAGAGTCTTTTGAGTAGAAAGGAACAGTTCAAGGTCATCTAGTCCCCAGTAATGAACAGGAACATCTACAGCTAGATCACGTTGCTCAGAGCCCTGTCCCGCTTGACCTTGAATGCCTTGAAGGATATGGGATCCACTACCAGCCTGGGCAACCTGCTCCAGTACCTCACCACCCTTACTGTAAAAAATTCTTTATATCCAGTCTAAATCACCTCTCCTTTCTTTTGAAACCATTTCCCCTTGTTCTGTCAAAACGGATGCTGCTAAGGTGCCTGTTCCCTTCTTTCCTGTAGCTCCTCTTTAGATATTGAAAGGCCGCTATCTGGTCTCCCCAAGAGCCTTCCCTCCTCCAGGCTGAATTGCCCCAGCTCTCTCAGCCTGTCCTTGCAGAGGAGGTGATTTTTCCTTGGATCATTTTTGTGGTCCTTCCCTGGATGCAATCCAGCAGGTACATATTTTTCCCATACTGAGAACTCTACACAGTACTCCAGGTGAAGTCTCATCAGCACAGAGTGGAAAGACTAGAAAGCTCTAAGTCGTGATAAGAGAATAACTTATATGGGAAAAAAATGGACAGTGGCAGGCTCTTCAAAGTCATCTTAAAACCAATTTATATACAAGAGCTTAGAACCAGAGGAACAATCCTTACTTTAAAATATTGTAATGAATATTTAGTATAATAACAAACAAAGGACAACATTAACACAAATGAAATGATTAGCTGAAATTTTTCATCACTGATTTTGTCTTCTACTAGTTGAGCAGTAAACAATTGCCTGGAGAAATACAGAAAGATGAGTGAAGCACAACAGGATTTCCAGAGGTTGAAGCTTTTCCTCTCATTACCACTTTTCCCCATTCTTTACAATTATTCTTCATCCGAAGAGTTGGCTCGTGAGCCTATCTGTTTTGATAGCTTTTTTTCAAACTTGAGTTACTGGTGATGTTACTAGCCCTGTGGAGTTATATGTCTAATAGGAGGGAATGACAAATGAGTATAGAGGCAAAGCTCTGGACTAATTATAATTAAAAAAAGAAAAAAAGAAAGAAAGAAAGAAAAAAAAAAAAGACAGAGAAAGTAGTTCTTTGCCATCAGGGAAGGAAAGAAATATGAACATCTCTGGATCATACAGCTACTTAATTCATAAAATAGAATATACTGTCAGCAAACAGAAGAAGTACAAGATATGGTAACTGAAAACAGGATTATTTATCAGTGTATCTTCCAAATTTAGTAGGGTAATAAAATGAATGTGTTAAATTGTATAATTCAGAAATACGGATAATGCAAAACTAGGAATCTGCTGCTACTGTAAAGTAATCCTACAAAGAACTGTAGGTCTCTATTAAGGAAAATTGTATGTAACAGACTAATTCCCTGCTTTTTTTTGTTTTGAAAGCAGGGAGGTTCATGTACAAGTGCATCTGGGCTTGACACTGAAAGTCACAATGTAGATGCCTACATGACTTTTTGTATTTTATCTTTATGGAATCACAGTATTTTCATTGCCTTGTTCTCTTTATTTCACATTGCAGCATCCCTGCATCAAGTAATTCCTTTCAGAACTAGTTTTGTCACAGGACTTTGTTAGATATGTTTCTTTGTACATTGAGAGACTTCAAGGTTTGACAGGATCCATGGTTACTTGCAGGAACTCCAGAGAAAATCCTCATATTTTTGATGAAAAAGAAGACTATTTTCCAATTCAGCTTTGAACAAAAGTCATCAGGAAACAATGTGTAGTCAGTCATATTCTTAATGCAATGAAGCACACATGAGATTCGATTCTGAAGGAAGTACAAAGTCGTAGAATATGGGAAGATTCAGGATCAAATTCATAATAGTCACAATGAAATGTTCTATAAAAGTACAGGTGTTACAAAGTTGACTTATTTCTAGAGCCAGAAGTAATATTTGTGAACCCAAATATATTTCATAATATTGGTTAGGTAAAGGATATTTCATTTCTCATCCAAATCCTTGTCTGTAGTATTGTCATGAGATTATAAAAGTTTCCTTTTTTTCATACCACTGTACTTTACTAGCTGTTGTGGGACTTTCAAATGTACCTGAAACATAAGATAACTAGTCCTGCCTCTGAGAGAGATGTAAGGTTTCCTAATTTAAGAAGACCACACTTAGGGTTAAAGTACCTACTTAAACATTAAGACCAGAAAAGAGTTATGTGTGTGTGCGCTGAATATACACATGCTGAGAAGTCATCCTTCTTGAATACAATATCACTGGAGGTTTGAGATATTAATAGTCTGATGTAAATGTTTGCAGACTGGACTAAGTCTGAGTTTGATATTAGCATTTCATGGGCTGCGCTCAGAGAAACAAGACAGTCCTTGATAAGTTGTCATGGTGATAGGTAATGTGGAAAAGCCTCAGGTAGATAAATGAAATCTATAATTCTATAGAATTATAACATAACCCAGTAGATGTGGCCTAACATATCGTTTCTATACAGCTGATGAATTTTAAATCTTTGTGCATGTCTTCACAGTTATTTGACTTAGGATTTAGGAGGATGTAGCATACATACATCCCTTTCCTCCTCCTTTCAGTTCTTGCTACCACACCTCCTACACTGATAGTAATCAATTGATTATCTCACTGGTTAAGCACAGTAACATAAATGCCACACATTTCCATGTTTTAAAACAGGAATGAGACAGAACATGCATATTACTATACCACAGAGATCCTAGGAGATAAATAAATATAATTGCTAGTAATGGTAAACCAAAAAGCACCAACATTCCGGAATTCTTGACTTCTTCAACTGAACTCCTGAATTTTAGCAGGTTTTGGTTAGGGTTTCTGATGAAATTCAGGCTCTGATGTACTTACCTAACTCTTGAAATCTCAGAGAGCTGTTCTAACAGTTATGATATTATATGAATGACAGGATTCTATCAGTGGCAGCTGTTCTACATGGACCTTGTTATACATGGATGTGGCACTACATCCATGTCTAACAATTTGTCCTGCCAGTCAAAATTCTTGTCAAATATTGATCTGACATCAGATTCATGTATAACAAGATTTTTGATTGACAGCTGAGCAACTGCCCAGAACTAAAACAAAACTCCACTATTTTTAAAAGCTAACACTGCCAAGCAGTTGTCTGGCTTTTCTATAACATTTATCTATATCTGTACACTGTCTTGTATCTTTAATTTTATATATTTATATATATGTATATATACATACACAGACATATATATAAAATCTTCAAGTTGTTAGTACTGTGATTGTTGGATTTACCTTTTTAATGATGTTTTAAAGATTAGCGTCATGTGTCACTGTTAACAGATAGTATACAAAACTTGGCAGCTTCAGTTTCAGAGCGGACATAGGATATATCAAACAAGCAGGAAGAAAGTGAGAAAGTCAAGGGGAATTAAGGTGATGTGTGTAAGTAAAACACATTAGACACGAGATGCTTATCACTCTATGGAACGCGGGTGTTATCATTAAAGAAAACATAATTGTGATTTTTTGAGGTCCATGAAAACCTGACCAGAATGACAGATTCTGCTTGCTTATCTTTTGCAATATTTATGGTACTCTGAAAAAGTTTCTGGATGCTACTGATTAAGAAGTGGAAGAGGAGAACAGTTAACAGCTTCACTGAGCTTTTTGCATGCCCATACAAAGAATGTTGTTGCTGGTACAAGACACAGAGGCCAAAAAAAGAACATAAACTAGAATGAAGAAATTTGGCTTTTTGGCACTAAAACTATTACAAAACCCCAATCAGTCAAGGTGTATCATCAGTAAAAGAGAATCACTCAAGCAGCATTAATCATTGAAAGTAACCAATGACATGCCCAACAACATGATTGCAGAAATGACAGAAACAACAAAAACATAATTTTATCTTTATCTTTAAAATTCATGGTAGCTAAGGTCCCCTGTCTTAGTAATTCAGGTAAAAAAATGAGAATTTGTGCCATTGAACAATCACACATAAGTTTCTAGCTATTAAATAGAAAAAAAAGACTAACAAAAACAAATTTTCAGGTCAATATGTAGCCTAAAGTACAAAGTAAAATGGCTGATGCATTTCATTAAATTAGACTAATTATCATCTGCAGTTTAAGACAAATAGAATCTTATTACCAGTGTCAGTTGTCTGTGGATCAGGTTCTAAGGGATCTCACCTCCTTCATAGGCTTCCTTCCCTCCTGCACTCCAACAGTTTTGAATTAATCTGATGACCCAAGGCATCCACCACAAGGTTACAAATTACCCGTTATTGCAGTTTAACTGGTTGGTTAAGTCAGGTTTATGGCTCCTGTGTGTTGCTCAAGTATTGCAAAGTATCCAGAACATGTCAAGTTTAAAAGCTGTAGAGACAGATTTTAAACACATATAAACATGTATGCATCATTTCTTCTATGCTTATGTTCAATTTATTCATCATTCTAACCCACTTAAAAGACATTAATTGAACCTTACAATAGGGCTGTGTGTATTTTACAGGGAAAGGCTTTATATTTGTTTTATGCTTCAGTAGGAAGGTGCAAAAGGATGAGGCAGCTTGCTTGTTGAGTTCCATGTTTGCAATTACCTTTTCATTTTGTCAATTTCCAAACACTGTTACTGCTCAAACAGATAGGCAGACAGAAGTACAGGAGAAGAGAGAGGTGCACAAAGAGGCAAAAATGTATATACATAAGTACATACGTATTTCTTTTTCAAAATGTCACTTCCGTAGTGGAATCTGAAGATTTCAAGAGTTAGAAAACTGTAGAATTGTAGAACTTGAAGATTTTACCTTAAACTACTTAAAGCCAACTTCCATCTTTATGACAAGATTTGATGTTGTTAAGTTATGAGACATTATTTAATCAGTGGGAATATGAGTTACATTTGTTTCCCTTAGCTGCATATGCTGCAGGATAGGGGAAAAGTAGGAAAACCTCTTTGTTTGTGTTTTATTCAGTGCAATCCATTATTAATTCCTACATTCCTAAAATCTCTAGCAAAGTAGAAACCAGCACTTTCAACCTCAGCCTGAGCTGTAGTATCTATTAAATGAGGCCTTTGAAATCTCTACTTTTGAAACCACCCTCAAATCAGAGAATCTGGTAAATCTCCCTTGCCTGTGCATGTGTCTGTGAAAAGGCTCATTTTCAAAGAAATGCCTTTTTTTCTTCTGGATTGAGAGCGGCTTCAGCCTGAGTGCTGATACTTCAGAAGTTTCAAACTACAGTCAGATGTGGCTGAGGCTGAATTTGAGGTCATAGTTTCAACAAAGAATAAAACTTTCAGTTCCTGAGTCTTTCAGTTATTTTAAAATTAATTTTAAATCACAGCATGCTCTGGTTCAGAGTATGGAAACGTGTACTTTTTGGGGGGGAGTGGTGGATGTAATTCAAACACATGGTAGACTATTGCAAAAATCAGAAAACAAAAGAAAAAAGCAGTAATTTACAAGTTAAGAGACTTTAGTGTGAACTGAATTATACAAATGTGGTATCTCAAAAGGAAGAAAAACTTACTGTCCAACCCAAATAAGTGTTCTGGATCTTCTGTTATACTGGATAGCACTTTGATCTAGCAGACAGTTGTAATTGCTGTAACTTTTTTTCTGTGGCTCTTCTTTTCTTTCACATCTTGAAATACAAACAGGTGAATTCCAAGAGGTTGCATTGGTATGACTTTATTTGAAATGTCTTTAGTTTTTGTGTACTGTGGGGTTTTCTTTCATTTTCCTGGGTTATAACATCTGTCAATTCTTTTTTATGGCTTTGTTTATCTACAGAAAATGGAAAAAGTAATGATTGTGCCAAGAGACCTCTTTTTCTGCCAATATCTATGTATCATTTTATATGACCATGAAGAATGGTCATTTATGACTTGCTTACAATAAAGACGAGACTGATCTGGATATCAGTTACTCCAACATACAATGAAAAGAAGCTCCACTGTATTTCACTAGAATAAAATATAAGATTTTAAGAAATGTGTTTCAAGAACTGATAGGATATAAAGAAATATTTGTGCAAGTTCAAATATTGCTTTTAATAAATAATCTAAAATGAGTATTAAATCTCTGTTTTCTCCCCTAAAAATATTCTAATTGGCCATTAGGAGCAATATCATGCTCTAGGCCTTTCAGCTGCTTTGAGAATACTGGATTTCTCATGACTTACTACGTATCCAAGCAGTGTAGTTCTCCCATGGCAGCTACAAATGCTGTCTCAAATTATTAACTCCAGTAGGAAACCTGAGGAGCTGCTTAATAGCTTCTACTCCAACAGGGCTCTTTTATGGCTTTGCTGGGATTCTGCATGGGAAGTGCATGGCTTAGAAGAGACCATTTTCTTAATAAGGACTCTTTTGAAGTTTGATTCAGATATCAAAAAGTGACTACTTTTCTCATCCTCATATGGGTTCATAGTACCTGAGGAACCTAAAGAAAATAAAGCTGGTCAGAAAGAAAAAGTCACATGACTTTTGATTTGAATAGAAAATCAAGAAATTGATTTTCTTGATCAGGCTAGAAAAAAAAAAAAATGGAAAAAAAAAGGTAGGAGTAAGTTGTCTCTGTGATCCAGGGTGAATCCTATGTGACTTTTCTTTCTGTATTAGTCTGTTAGTATTACGGTGACAGTACTGTGTCTGTAGGTAATGCTGACAGATTCTGACACTAAATAATTTCTTTTGAGATACTCAGATAATAAAGTGATGGGAGTTTACAGAAACTGATACATGTATTCAGCATTTAGAATTTGCTAATTGATCTGTATATGGGGGCAGCAAGTTGTACGGGGTATATTATTCCCTGAGTGGATGACCTGATTTTCAGTAGCTGAAGCAGGGTATGTTGAAAACTCTGGAGTGATGACTTGTTTTTAGAGGCAGTGATAAAGCTTTGGAATGATAAGGCAATGAAGGAACTTACTTAAAGGGTAGCTTAGGTTCTTCACTACTTCCACATTAAGAAACTTGTGTTGAGTCAGATTTTTGAAGGAGCTGGGTTCCTTCCTGATTGTAGGAAAGAAAATTGTACAGTGGATTTATTGTCTTCTTGGTGTATTTTGCAGACAGTTTTCTGACACTCGCTGAAAACTGGTATGTCTGTTGCCAAGACACTTTTTATTTCTAACTTTCTAGTCATAAGTCACAGACCACATGGATACAAGATGATGTCCATAACCATAATATGTTGTCAAAATTGTAGATAGTCCTAAACATGAAAATTTCCACTGTAACGTATAGCTAATATCTTCCTCCAGGGTGTATGAATCATGTATGTATTTTTCAAAGTCCATTCTGAAAATACCTTTTTTTTTTTTTTTTTTGTATTCCAAAATGTCCTTCAACCTCCTTCACTCTTCCTATTTCTGATGCAGTGTGCTCACTTAATGGCGTGGAATTTGAAAATAATTTCACCTTCTCAAAATTCTTTTCTTCTTTCATACTCAAACAATTTTCAACATCTGGTTCTTGTGTGAACAAAATAGCCAGGTGAACATTTCTGGCTACTATCTTCTTTCCAGATAGAAAAGCTTTTCTGCAAAATATTGCCAATATTATTATTTTCATAGAATCATATAATTTTAGTACTGAAAGCAGAATAAAAGGGATCTGGAATTTAAAACAAAACAAAACAAAACAAAAACAGGAAAACATTTTACAGTTCTTAAATTGTGATAGCTTTTTAAAAAAACATACTTTAATCAAATCTTTGAAGAAATTTGACCTGCATATTTGATGGAATGCTATGAATCCTCCGCTGTTAAGCTGAAGGCAAATATTATTGGCAAAATGCTGGTCTCATGGAATTCAGTGACTAAACCTTAATTGGCTTCAGTGGAATGGAATTTCACCATGTGTATTTGATTACATGTACATTCAAATTCAGAAGTAGTTTTCTACATGTTTAAAGCTAGAAAACTTGAATATTTAAAATGGAATTCCTAAGAAAGAATGGGAAATAAAAACATCTGTTCAATTTTATTTTGTTGCTGTCCAAAACAATGGGAAAAGGTCTGTCTTTGTGGTGAAACTTTACATTTTCACTCAGTTTCACGAATTAGTACAGCATTAACAAGATGGTTTTTTTATTATTACTTTGGCTTGCCATTTGTGAAGGGCTAGGCAGCCGATAAAAATCGCTGGAACTCAAAGGCAAGTGACTGCTGAAGTCAGCAATGACTAAAGAACTGATGAATCTATTTTCAGCTCCTGAAAAAGAAAAACCTTATCTATCCAGTCATTTCTATTTAGTTTTATGCAGCCATTTCTGTACTATTTGGTTCTGAATTCTTTACAGAAGACACTACATATAGGAGTGAAATTCTGCCATCTAACATGAAGTTTGTATAAGCATTTGGTACAAAATGATAATGACTGAGAGAGATGAGAAATATCTGATGCTAAGTAAATACAATGCAATTTTGGATAGAAATTACAATTATGTATTATGCAATGTTCTGGACAATCCTTTTCAGACTTTTAAAAGTCTTGTGATTCACATTTGAATCACAACCATATAAAGGTTGCAGACATACATAGTGCCAATCATGCACTATACAAAATTGAATGATGTTACATAATAAGATTATGTCAACTATTACAGCTTTCAGTAATGTAATGTAAGTAGTTTTCAAAAAACTTCAGGGAAAGGTCAGGAATTACACAGGCAGAAAGTAGGGTTAATTCTATTAGACCTCTAAAGGAGTTACTTCAGTAAGTTTTGGTGGTATACTTTAAAGATTATTACAAATCAATTATTCCTTTGTCAGGAAGAAAATAGTACCTGTAACGTGATTGGTACATCAATACTAGTCAAGTTTGGAAGCAGCAGAAATGTGCATTTCTACATACATGCTGAGTATTCATCCTGCAACTAATGAGTATTCGCTTGACTCTTCTAACCTAATCTAATTACCCATAGACCCTCAGATAGATTTCACTTGACCCCAAACTTTAAACTGTTAGTTTCTCCTTTGCCTTGTAATGAAGTAATAACACAATTAGCTGTCTACCAATGCAGAAAAAGGTTGATCCTTGTTAATATGTCAGCGAGGTGTATAACACAGAAAAAACTTGACAGTTTCAGAGAAATCCCATTATATTTTTTATCACCTGCCTAAGTATTGTAGGGGGTCTTTTATGCAACCCACAGAATAGTACCTATCCTGGGCTTTGGCAATATCACTAGTAAAGGAAAATGCATAAAACTACAATGATTGAAAGAGAAAGAAAAAATCTCTTGGCTTGGGTTTAAGCCAAGTTATTATATGTTTATTTTCATTTCCTGCTTAAGACAGAGGATATGTGCCTGTATAAGAAAAGAAACAAAACTGAGGAAAGATCTCTTCATTTTAATTGTTTAGATAGTGAGACAAAGTTCAAACGAGTAAAATGCCCAAATGATAACACCTCTAGCTATGAAAAACACATAATAAATAGTATATTTATCTTAGGAAATCTTAGAAAAACTGGGAAATTGCTTCTGTACTTTTCATTTTTTCTAGGGAAGGATTTTGCCCTCACTTTCAGCTGCAATTCATTTCTGTATGAGCAGATTCTCCATCTGGTCGTATTCCTAATAACAGTAAACAGCAGTCGGAGATTGATAAGCTTAGTATTTCTCATATTCTACTGAAGATATATAAATGAATACTTTTTTTTTTCTTTTTTTTTTCTTTTTTTTTTTCTTTTTTTTTTCCCTCTCCTTTCTGGACTTGATTAGAAGATGATTTTCCATTTCTTTGAAGAAAGTGGTAACACGCTGATCTTCAGTAGTAACAGTGGTGGAAATTGCTTCTAGTCCCACCTTCAGTCTAACCTGCTTGTTATTTTTGAAGGGTTATTTTTCCATTCAGGTAACTTCCACAACCTAGCTCAACTCTTAGCTTGACCATGGAGAAAGATGTCTTACTGCACATGGGACTATATAAACAGCAGAGGCTAGAATAGTCCGTGAACTCTTTTAAGAAGAGATTACAAGATTCCTCTCTTGTGGTAACACTGAAATTTGTGAGAGATCCAGACTTAATGTTATCATGTTTTAATTCTGAGAACTGACTAAATTACACTTCATTCCTGTTGCAAAAGTAAAAACTTCTGGCTTTATCCCACCTCTATTTTCTATATACTGAAGTTTGTCTTGTTTTTATGCCTCGTTTCTATTTGCTCTACTATCAGTGGCAGGTACTCCAAAGGGTACAAAACACCTGAAATATATTTGTGAATTCTTATGCCAGTGAACAAAACTGCTGCATTGCATGAGAGACAAGCATCCAAAAAAATGTTTTTCTGGCCATTTGCACAAAAGGGAATGAAAACAGTAAAATTGAGGCAGCATAAAAACCAAACAAAAAACAATAACAATGAAAAAGAAACAACAAATACAGGATGGCACTATCATGACTATCATTGCTGGAGCAGGGGACTGTTCAGTTGAATCGTATAAAAAAGTGAAGGATTGCAATCTTTTCCACTTTTCAAAACTGATAGAGAGAAACTTCCAAAGCAAGTACTTATGTTTTTCTTTTTCAAGTAAGGTGGTTTTCAAATGGAATGCTTCTGGATTAAGTAGTGAAAAATAGTGAAGATTGCACACAGGATTAGGAAGTAGAAGACAGTTAAACATCTATTTATTTTTGCCTCTTTTGATTCCTAGGATCATAGAATGGCCTGGGTTGAAAAGGACCTCAAAGATCATCTAGTTTCAACCCCCCTGCTACGTGCAGGGTCGACAACCACTAGACCAGGCTGCCCAGAGCCACATCCAGCCTGGCCTGGAATGCCTCCATGGGTGGGGCATCCACAACCTCCTTAGGCAACCTGTTCCAGTGCATCACCACCCTCTGTGTGAAAAACTTCCTCCTAATGTCTAGCCTAAACCTCCCCTGTCTCAGTTTACAACCATTCCTCCTTGTCCTCTCACTATCCACCCTTGTAAACACACATTCCCCGTCCTGTTTATATGCTCCCTTCAAGTACTGGAAGACCACAATTAAGTCTCCCTGGAGCCTTCTCTTTTCCAAGCTAGATAAGCCGAGTTGCCTTTCTTCATAGGAGAGGTGCTCTAGCCCTCTGATAGTCTTAGTGACCCTCCTCTGGACCCGTTCCAAGAGCTCTGCATCTTCCTTGTGCTGGCAGTCCTAGGCCTGGACACAATACTCCAGATAGGGCCTCACAAGATCTGAGTAGAGGGGAAAATCATCTCCCTCTTTCTTCTGGCCACCCTGTTTTTAATGCAGCCCAGGATACAGTTGGCCTTCTGGGCTGCAAGTGCACACTGCTGGCTCATGTCCAGCTTCTCATCCACCACTTCACAGTGAATAGAAAGAGGACGAGATAGCAAAGAGAATTCTCAAAGATGAAATAGCGTTTTTCTGTATTTAGGAGAAATAGATCAGTCACACAGATCCACAAAAAGACTGTCATATCCAAAACATACTTGACTGGTCAATGGTCCCATACAAGCCTTGTTTATAGTTTAGAGCTGATGAGATCTGATGGGAAATGATTTCATCCTAAATAAACATATCAGTTTTCTATGTAGTTTAATACCTCTTCTGCAAGTAAAAAAGACATTTAATTTTGACAAATTTTGACAAATGAAAGAACAAGTTGAATAAGAAAAAAGTGTATGAATTCTCCTGAATCGATAAATTTCAATTACATTGCATGCATGTCTTGAAAAGAACAAGTGTAAAAATCTTAGAAATCTGAAGATCTCAACTTTAACTTTCGTGTATGTGCGCATAACTTCCATTGCCTTCAAGAAAAACTGAGCAAATATAAAAAGTAAATGTTGTTTCCTTTTAAATTGAATAATTGGGAAATTATTTTAAAAGCAGGACATTTTCAATTACCTGCTGCTGATGTTGAAGAGAGGCATGGAGTATTCTGCTAGGTAATTGATGGAGAGGTGCTTTTGTATTTAATGTATTAGGGATTTCAACAGAGACACTGTGACCTGCAGCTAAAGTAAAGTAAGTGTGAGTCCTTCTACTTGTAAATGACAAGGTGCCTCCTGAAATTATTTCTTTTGTGCTGTCTTCATAAAGTGACACTATTCTCTCTGCAGGCAAACAAGAAAGAAAACGTAATGTTTCAAGGCCAAATAATTCACCCTTTCCCTGATATAGCAAAATCCACTCAGCTTAGTCTATGTAGATTTATGAACTCAAAGACAGAATTTGTAGGAGAGGGTGTTAAGAGTGCATCTCTTTTATTATCCAGTAGAAATTAGGGCTCCAAACAGAAAAGAAATGATACCTTGTCACTGATCAATGATCCCAACAAACTGTTTGATATTCAGTTTTGAACATGTAACTTCTCAAAGACGACAGAAGACTCTCTACAGGTTGCCTCACACACCATATGAATAAATTCCACTGGCTTTGTCTAGAAAATATCATACAGAAGAACAAAGCTAAAGATTCTTCTCTTTTACTAGTGTTCATTTCAGCAGAGTTCTTTTGGGTTACCCTAGTAAAACCCGTAATATCATGAGTTATGATTTTAGACAGAAATTAGCTGATGTAACCTGCTATCATGCTGCAGTAATTCTCTAGGATGTGTGACCTCAATTTGGATGGGACATTACAACAACTAAGAAAAATTGTGTGACCCAGGAATAAAAATGATTTAAATTGGCTATTTTCCATTCTTCTGCAAGTCTTCTTAGAATTATTATGTCAGGACTGGGGAACAACTGGATAGGTCAGCATACTTCATGGGCTGTTTGTATGGGTAAGAAATACTGAAAGCAGCACATATTGTGGCATGTTGTACTCTTTCCTACATTTGCAAAGCATTAGAGTTACTAATGCCTACAATTTCCATCATTTTATGAAACTTAAAAAAACCCTAAGATTTCAAATCATTACAGTAGATTAATTGTGATATTAGTAGGTAACTTTATGTTTTGTCCAAAACCTGTCTATGTGGAGAATTAAAGCTTTCTTGTATTGTTCAGACTTTGTGTTGGTAATTAGGAGACTAATCAAAGTGGATTACATATGGTTAACCTTATGTCATCACTGTCCTAAAGTCACAGAAGGTTGTCCAAAAATCATCAGTATCCTTTCACAACTCAGACACAGATCAAGGATTCTTCCATAAAATAAAGAAATAAGAAAATTTGGCAGAGATCATATTGGTTTGACTTAACAGAAATGTATTCCAGAGAGGAATCTGACAGAATTACTCCGTGCTTTAAGGGAGTGCAGCTGTTGTGCACCACTAATCAGGAAGGTGGGGCAATAAAGGCAGAAAAAAACCATAAAGTGATACTGTATCTTTGATAGAGAAAACTCTTTTTTTTTTTTTTTTAATTGATCTAACAGTGATATTCCTCTACCTGAAATATACCTGTGCTTTTTGTTTCAATTCCCAATGTCTTTCAATATTTTCCATCTTAAGTCTCATGTTCTACTAAAAAGTCAGATTTAAAAGGTTTTCTTTGATTTTCATCTGTTCAAATACTAGTTTTGTTTCTCCCCTATTAAATATTTGGAGGAAGTTACTACATTAAATGTCACACTGATTTTGTTTGTTTTATTTTTGTAGCCATTCCTATTTAGAAAGCATATAATCTATCTTCAGGTCTAAATAATGACACAAATTTTACAGCAAAGAACGTCTGTGCATGTAGGTTTCTTTTAGTCTGCAAGGAGTACTTTTTTTTTTTTTTTTTTTTTTTTTTAAGACTTATAAAAAGGGGTTGCGTGTAAAACTGAGTTCTTCATATATGTGTTAATGCTGAAATTCACGGGGAAGGTTGGAATAGAGCCTTAAACATTAATTTTTTGTTCATCGGTAATACATATTCTTAAAAAACAAACAAACAAACAAACAAACAAAAACCACATTGAGAGTATAGTAAACTCATGTTGAAAAATTGTTATGGTATTAACTTTGCGAGCATCCCTGCAGTACAGAATCTAAATCCTTGTTTATAGTTTTTGACGCTGCTAACAATCTTTCTTAAATATTTTGTGAGATTAACTATTGCTTTGCCTGCATTCAAGTGTCTACCATTTTATTTTCATAGCTTTTCTTTGAGGTAACAAGGGAATTTTATTCTGTTAGACTGTTTGAAATAGCATTAATGTCATCTCTACCTCTAATAGTTTTCTTAGCAATAGTGCTTTATCCATTTTACTTACACAGTTTATTCTTTAATTCTACAGCCTTTCATATCTGTTAATCAGTAATCCAAAAAAAGAAAAAGGTCTACTTTCATGTAGTTCTACTCTCTGCTTTGAACTACTGTCATTTAACCCCGCAAAAGCAATGGTTCATAGAATCTGATAGTACTCCAGCTCCCTTCATACAAAGTCTGTGGGAACCACTCTGCTACATGATATTTTTTCCTTTATTTCTCATCAGAAGCTTGAAAATAAGAGTTTCTCTCTTCTTCAGTTACCAATAAAAGCAGTTCATTTCACCACTCCTGCCTCATCTGAGACTTCTCCAATCAGCAACCAATAGCTATTCTTGCCTCTCTTATCACTGCTCACAGTATCTCAACTGATTTTTGAGCACAGTCCTGGTGATAGCGCAGAAAAAGCTTTCCTTCATCTAACTGACAATGTATTTGTATATTTATTTCTTTCTTCTATACTTTGGCCTTTTAACTTTTTGTACTTCATGTTTTTGCCCCAGTTCCACAGATGTATTTTGTTCTATTTTCTCACAGTTATAATTTTCCTCTAAGAACAAATACATAAACAAGAAGAACAACAACACATCTCTTTTGTTCCTAAGTTCTTATTTTCCTTTTTTTTTTTCTTTCCTTTTTCTTTCCCCCTTTCCTCTTTTTTCTTAAGAGTCACGGCACTTGGTAGCACAGATAGTTTCAATTTGGATTTTTATCTTTCCGTGTTTTGGGGAATTAGTTCCTGTTGAGTATTTATCATATCCTCATGTCACACTCCCCTCCCCCCCCCCAAAAAAAAAAAGACTGGAAAGCCACATAAACCACTCATTTGTAAGCGGTGAACAAGTATATTTAACCTTTTTACCTACAGGAAAGTAAAACATGGAATTCCAGATTAAAGACAACCATTTTAACCTTTTGCATTCACGGTCTCGTAACAATCCTTTCTATGAAGAAAAAAAATAAAAATAAAAATCTGTGCTGAATAGGTATATTTTTAACATGTTTTTTCTTAATTAAAACATCTGGCGGTCTCTTCTATCAAGAGTAAATACTCAAGTCTTAAGGAGACCTGACTAACCAGGAAGAAACTCTGCTTCTTTCTTGATGGCCTTATCATCCAGATATTCTCAAATAATGGAAATGAGAATTTACATGACTCAACCAGCATTGCCAATGATTGTCTTATGTTGTAGGGAATAAATTATAGTGCATCAAGACATGGAGAGAATGAGCTAGAACAAAGTTAAGAATTCCATAAATTTCCACTGCGTCTTCCCTTAATGAGCATAAAGTGGGACTCAGAGCTCAGAGTGAGATTTGTCTCTCAGGACCTGGAGATAGCTAAGAGACTCATAGCTGAATCCAGGAAACCTTTTTGCCACTTGAGGATCTATCTTGATGTAAGCATGGGAATAGCTGAAGACAGGTGTATATTTGACAGCCTGATCATCTCTGAAATCTGCTGGCTGACAGAAAACTCATCAGAAGATATCTCCAGACCCTTATGATCACTTACATTGGACACTTCTGAGAAGGTAAATCAATTGCTACAATTCCTCTGTCAAAGAATGAGAAAGGAATCTCCACATTGTAATGAAACGAGTTCCATAATTGCCCAATATTGTAGGATTGTCTAATAAGTGTTAGCAAATTGCAAATCCTTTAGGCTAAGAATGGTTTTCTTTGAGCCTGAAAGAGCCAAGCTCTCAGCTCTACTCCTTTTCTTCAGGCTCATATATAGAGAAACTTTAACAACATCCTCTTGTTATCATGTTAAATGGAGATTTAAAGATCTATGGACAGAGGAATAGAAAAGTATGAGGAATAGTCCATCTTGTAGACCATAATGCTTGGAGTGTTCTATTGAGAGGTTGAAAAATTTACCGATTTTATCATGTAAATTTATAGAGATTAATTTTGGCATGCCAAAAATCTAAACAATTGGTTAAAAAGAACTACAGTCCCCAGTGAACATAATACTAATGGTTTAGTCATTAACTAGTCATACCTGCTTCACCTAGCCATTCCCATGATGCTGAGAAAATTATGGAGAGGTTGTATGTTTGTGTACTGCTTGGGAAAAGGATCATTATCCTGGGGACATCTGCTTTACAGTTTATGGCTGTTTTGCTCTGGAGACACTGTGTAAGGAATACCTAAGAGTGAAATCCAACTAATTAAATGTGAGAATGTGCAAGATAGAGTGAATCATCCAGCAGAAATGAGAATTTCTAAGGAGTATTTCAAAGCACTGTCCCGAGCTAGTTATCTAAAACAGGTCAGTTGTGCTGCATCTTAAATCAGCGTTTCTCTCTCATTGGCTGTAAAGGGAAACAGATGTAGATACCTACACTGTAGCATCTCTAAAGTAATAGAATCTGGGTCATCATAAATACCCAAAGAGCTACTAATTTCTAATTTATCATGTCGCTGTGTGAACAAGATATATATATTTCTCTGGATTGCTAGCTATAATTATTGTGACTGGTCACTTAAAATGCATTCCTATTCCTTGAGGGAGTGAAATGAGCTTCAATAATAATGATAATTAAGGAGAAAAAAAAAGGCAAATAGTAAAGATTAATAAAGATAAAAACTGAAAAATGACGTGCTAAAATCTACAAAATCATTGAGATTTGTGAAGATATTTATTGTGTTAGCTGTATATTAACTGTATACTTAAAAAAAGGTATAATGTACGCTAAAAGTAAAATCAAAATAAACTCATTACATTTATCTATTTCTCTATTCTATTTTTCTAATATATACATGTGTGTATTTGTTTATAAAAATATAAGAATATATGCCTGGTTACTTTTATGCTACAATTGTGATATAAACTCTGAAGCTTGTAAATAATTGTATCAGATTGATGAGAAATTAGAAAACATAATCTGTTGTTTTTTTTTTTTTTTAATTCTATTATTTTTTCTATGTTTTTATACAATAACTGGAAATCCAACCTTATCTAGAAGGAGATATACACTGGAAGAATCATTTAAAGCTATACCTATGAGAACATTATCTCCTCTTTTCACTATAGTTTGACAATCCTTTCCAGTATACCAGAGAGGAAAAAATAATCTGGTCCTCCAGTTTGTACATATAGATTGAGATAATCCAAATTTGATTTAGCTGAGGTAGATATCCAAAACTGCACTTCAACAATGCTTAATTTTTATCAGTTTCTGGGTCTTCTAAGTGGTTAGTTTAGGGTAATAACTAATAGAATGATGACCATTTTAGATGTGACAGGTTGTTTATAGCCTCAATGGGAGTTTAATGAACAGTGCTTAATACAATGAAAGGATACTCAAGCTAATCTGAAGCAGTGGGATACCGGCTCTCCATATCTTACACCTGTTCAGATCTTACCACAAGTCCCACTTCTCCACTCACTTATTTATTGCTCTGAGGAAATCAGAACTTGAAGCTCTCATTATGAACGTAGGATAATGGATGGGAGATGGAGATCTGCACCATTCCCAAAGCAACAGGGCACTGGAAGCAGCATGGGTGTACATGCAGATCTGGGAATTAAGAAGAGTTCCCTGGTCCTATATTATACACATGAATGGCAAATGTGTCTACAGTGCATGACCATCCCCAGCGTGAAACTGAGCCTAAGCAGGCTTTATGTCTCATTTAATTATGCTTGAAGATAGTAGAAGAGAATTATCTATTTCTCTGGTAGTAGCCCTGAGGTTGTAACTCTTGAGGTTCTAAGTCCAGAGCCTACTGCCATTGATGTGAATGATGCTGATGATACGTTAGATTCACAAGATTCACTAGTTCAGCAGTATCCCTGAGACCGAGGCTTATTTACGCTATTATCACACACAGTGTATCATCCCAGTGGATATTTGTGTAACTTTTCACCTTTTCATTAGAAGATCCCGATGTATTTCATCATAGATCAGGTTTTGGAATGTCTATAATATTTTAGAAAATGTATCATCATCCACTTCTGATAAATTGATATCATCAACACTGTACTATATAAAACAGTAACAGTGGAAATCGAGGCATGAATGTTACTTCTTCAGAATCCTTGACAGACAGTAGGAGAAAATGATTTTTATTTTTTAGATTCTATCATCTATCACTACATTTTATGATCTGAGTGATAATTACAAATAGTTACACTTGTTGGCCTAAAAGCATTACCTCTTCTGGCTTTTTAATGTCAGCCACAAGGAGAAGTTCATGAGCCAAATAAAAGATAAGGTAGACCTCATATGAATACAAATGGTTCAAGTAATTCTCCTTACATTTTGTAGGAGAAATTATCCACTATCTATCTCAGGACAGGATAGAGGAATGGTTACTCATTTTAGAATGAATTCAATCACATCCTAAAAATCTGTGAACTAAAGGTACAATTCTTAAAAGGGTTTAGCCCCTTTTTAATGGAGCAATTATATCCTTGGATGAATCATGCATACTTTTATCGTGAATAAAACTACCTATCCTTAGATGCAGAGTCAACAGATTTCCGAGTATCTGAAACTGCCTAACAGTATGTTGCTGCCATAGAGTTTATTTTTTGAATTTGTGTCTCTCTTATTATATTTATATATATTTATATATATTTATATATTAGTCTGTGATCAGGGGTATATTTAAACAAAGCAAGCAACCTTCACCACTGGAAAACTATCTTGAACATGGAAACAAACAAACAAAAACGTAACATTTTTTCCATATTACATAAGTTTCAAGAATAACACGTGATGCATCTTGCAAGTGAAAGAGCAGTATTGCCTTTACAGTGTGTACTAATTGAACTGTGCAGCAGATAAAACAGAAAATCGCTAATTATAGCAGTGATTAAAAAGGTGGTCTGGCAGGTGGTGACATTAGTTTATGTCCAAGGCTAATAGATGAATAACATAGTTCAAAGGATCTCTTCTTTGAAATCACCACTTCAGTGGTGAAGCTCAGGACAAAATGCACTTACAAAGAGCTCAAAGTAGAGGGTATGTGCAGACTTATGCAGGTCATCAGTGCAAAAGAAGAATTTTCTCCCACAGTCTAGAAATGTCACTAAATGATACAGCTGGTTGCTGTTATTGGAAGCATTCTGGTATTGTCATGACATCGAAGAGCTACAATTTACAGCCAACTTAAGGATCACATATTCAGCACTTATTCATGACTAGTAGTTGCTTACTAAATAATGAATTGCCAAAAAGTGCTATGGTTTGACATTCAAGTCACATTCCTGAAGAAATTTGTAGGATGTTGTCTATATTTCATTGTATTTTCCTTGCTGTGAAAAATGTGGTTCTGTGTTTTCCAGACATTTTAGCAGACTTTTATAGGTAATTTCTTCTCTAGCCTGGACAGGTCTGCTGCTTTTATTGCTAGTTACAATTTACTGCAACAGGTCTGCAACATTTTTCTGCTTGAACTTGGCGGGCAACATCCTGTCCTGATCGCATCCATCAAACCTTTTGGTAACACTGTGGGAGATGTTATGCACGTATCTGCAGCTACATGCAATTTGGTTTAATTTGTTACAACTTGTAGTACCTTGTTTATTTTAATGATACTTTGGTTCCATAATGAAGAAACATAATTTTCTTTGTTGACTTCATGTTCCTCATTAAAATTTATCTGTTCTGTCTTCGTTTGGGTTGTTTATATGTAATTCGGCATAGATGAAAATCTACTTTGTTTTATACTGTGGCCTACTTTCAGACAGATCTGGTTCAAGAGTTCTGTAGACCTTCTGACAGCTTTCAGTTTGCTACTATGCTATACCCATTCAAGAAAAATCCTAGGATTCAGTTCAAAAAAGACAGAGATCTCCTGGAAGGAGTCCAGTGGAGGGCCACAAAGATGATAAAGGACCTGGAGCACTCCTCCCGTGAGAAAAGGCTGAGTAACGTGTTCATCCTGGGGAAAAGAAGACTGAGAGGGGATCTTATTCTTGCTTATAAATTACCAAACAGAGGTGGGATGCAAATGCATGAGGCCAGGCTCTTCTCAGTGATGTGTAGTGATAGGACAAGGAGTAATGGCCTAGAACTTGTACACAGGAAATTCCATACAAACATGCAGAATAACTTACAGTAAGAGTAATGGAGTATTGGAACAGGTTACCCAAAGAGGTTGTGTGTCACGGGGTTATCGAGATCAATCTGTGTCCGTGACAGGGGAGGGGGCAGTAGGCCCGTAGCCCCCCGGCCCCCTCGGAAAAAGGGAAAAAAGGGAAAAGGGGTAGGGAGATGGGAGTTCAAGGGAACAAACGGAACAGCGGCAACGATCTGAGGAGTAAAACTTATTTACTAACTATGATATCGGAATGCAAGATAACACACTATAATACAATATAATTAGAATTGAAACTAATAAATTAAATATAATGAGAGAGAGAGGTTTCCGAACACCGAGAGGCCTACTTTGAAGTTGAAGGCGCCGCGGCTTGGAAGCACACCCACACTCGCTGCCAGGCAGTCAGAGAGAGAGAGAGCCAGAGCGAGCGTCGCTTCCGTGACGTATTTCCCTCTCTGGCCGCGAGGTCCCCTGGGACGCGTAGTACTTCTTCTCTGTGCTCCACATGATGTTGTGATGTGGAATACCAATAGCAAAAATTACAAAACACAAAACCATGACATTGTGGAATCTCCTATGGAGATACTCAAGACCAGTCTAGATGCCTATCTGTGTGACTTATAAAAATGCTCTTTCTGTTTTTGTCACTTTCCATGCTTGAACAGACATTCTGCTGATGTTTATTCTTTAAGCACTCTCAAGGGAAAAAAAAAAACAACAAACCCTTTTACTTTTATAAGAGCAAAAAACTCCCAGAAATCTTTTGCACTGAATGTACCAAGAATCTGCTTCAGGAGGGGGTTGGGCTCTATGATCTCTTGCAGTCCCTTCCAACCCCTGCACTTTTAATGATTCTGTCTGAAAATAAGTAAACCAGAAAAACTTCAGAGAAGAAAGGCATTAGCAACAGTTCAACTATCTGAAAAATTATTCTTTCATTAGTCCCATGTGCTCAATTGTAGGACATAAAAATGTTAACTTCAAAATAGTTCTTCATGCAGTTCTTGGTTTTTAAATGGTTGATCTTTAAACCCTGTCATTTCACATCTCAGATTGGCCACAAATTATTCACTGTAGGCCATGCTGATTTCCAATACTAGTGTCGTAGAAGCAATCAATCTTGTGATCAGGATTGTGCTACCCAGGAGTTAGAAAGCATTCAGTGGCTATGTATACACAGTACTTTAGATATATACATGAAAGTATGTAAGTAGGCATATTTAGTAATATTAAGAGTATTTTCCACATTATATGTGGATGTTGAGGCATTATTCTTTACAAATGATGAGTGCTTTTAACTCTCTGTAGTTTGCTAAGTTTCTGCTTGTGAGCAGAGGGTAATATTCTAACCTAGTTCAGTGGTCTGATCTTACAAATAATTATGTATGTATAGGGTATTACTATGCAAATAACTCAAAGTTATTAACGTGTGTTTGTAGGAATAATTTATGAGAGACCAAGACAGTGTAAAAATGGTCTGTTTTAATAATGAAAATGAATCTAAAAGCAACTGTAAACTGGCTTCAGGAGTGTGGATTCAAATGTCTGAAATTTGCTTATGGGGAAACCTGTTTCTTGGTATTTGACTCAAGGTATCTGCTCTTCCGAGACAGCTAGTAAGTGCTGTTTTGTTTCACGGTGTCAGCTGACAAATCCAGTTGCTACTGCTTCTTTTTCTATTATGTGGTGTTTACTATACTTCTATACAGTTTTCACAGATATCAAAACTGCTGTTGTATACCTTTGTACATTGTATACCATATTAGAAAACAAGTATTAACTGGAGGCAGTTCTGTTGTAGTTTTGCTATACATTTTCCCCTTTTCTTGAATTTTCTTTTTTCCTTCATTTTTTTTCCTTATTTTTTCTTTTACATTTAAATTCACTTGATAGTCTTTTCAACTAAAAATATAACCTTTTGAAGTTGTTCATTATTTCTGAGCAATGTAGAAAAGTGTGAATATGATGAAAGCTATCCAAAATGAAAGTTAAAAATGTACTCATTTTGAAAATATAGAGCAGAGTATCTCTTTTGCATAAAGACTGCAGCTTCCTCATACATCTTGTAATTGATATGTATAACTATTATGATATATTTACTTTTCATATGTATTCTTGTCTTCTTATAACAGCTTTCTCATTATTATTTTTTTTTTTTCCAGAAATGAATTTGTATCTATTTAGAGAAGTTGTATTTTTCTGTTTCTGTTTCTTCTTTCTCCAAATACTCCAATACAATAGCACAGAAAAATATATTTACTGTGATTTCCTGTACATAACAAAATGTATAAGTTATTTGGGAGAAAAAATAGATTGACAACATGTGTTTATACTACTCAAGAATATTTAATAATATATTAATTTTACTGTGTGTCTTGCATGAGACCTTATTATTCTACATTATATTCCCTGCCATACCCTAGAAAAGTTGACAGATCTCAAGTTTCAACAAATTACACAGGAATGAAGGAAGACCTTCAATACTTCTCCATTTAAGTTTACTCAGATATCCATTTCATTTCAAATGTGATTTCAGGAAGAAGGAAAAGAAAAAGGTATGTAAGCAGTCTTCCTGGACTATCAAAGGGGATTTTTGTCAGTGTATGCCTTTCCTGGATTTTAAAAACTTATCTGGCCTAGCTGTTTTACAGATCTAAGTACCTCTTACTGTCACGTGGTGATATCTTGTGAGAAATATATGCTGAAATTGTAGTGTTCTTCCACCTCTTGTGCTATGGCCAAGTTGTTTAAATACTTCAGCATTTTCTTGGGAAATGGGAAACTGGAGTTCAATTTTTATTTTATTTTATTTTATTTTATTTATTATTATTATTATTTTTAATGGGAATTGAAGTCAAAGTTTTCACATTCTTTGTGAATTCTGAAAGCAATATCCTAAATTAAACTACTTAAACGGCTCCTTTCAACCCACAATTTTGATAGGACATTCTGAGATTCCTGGAGGAGCAGAAGGTTCAAGGACTGAGCCTACACAATGAATATAGATATTTTAGCTCTCCAAACAGGGACTATAAAAATGCTCTACTAACACATTCCATCCAGTTCTGCCCATATGCAACACCTCATTTTCTTTACAGGAAAATTTTCTCCTCCATTACACAAATAGAAAGCACTCAACTCATTGAGAATTAGGCAGCTAAATCTGGGATTTTTCAGCAAGTAAATTGCAACTTCTTAGTCTTTTCTGCATTGATACCACATTAAAAACTAGTTTTAGCTAGTCTGTACAAGGACTTCTTCAGTATGCATTCTCCTCTATCTTTTGTTTCTAGCTAAACTTCTAGCAACCTAGTAGTTAACACATAACTTAGCATAATGTAAAAATTCAAATCTGCATGACCCAGATGCCAATTACAACCAAATAGGAAAGTAAGATTTAATCTTAGAGATGCCCTGCATGAAGTCCTGGGACAATGTGGGAGGGAGGAGGGTGGTTCCTTTGAAAAAGAAAGATAACTGCTGTCAGATGGCAGTCTATTAGTTCTGGTTTTGCTGTATCCTGGGGCTTAGTTGTTTCAGCTGACTCCAGCTGTTTACCACAGCATGTGAAGCATCATGTTCTAGTTTCAATAGATTCTGACTTTGACCTTTGGATGCTTTTCTGCCTCAGGTGTCCTTACTTGCAGTATTTTGGATTCTCTGTCATGTCTGTAATTCTCCAGGCACAGTCTGAAGTCCATGAGTTTGTCTAGTCTATGTAACTCTTTGCCAGACAAATTATAATTGCTGGTCAGGAGTTAAATCAGAGTCTTACATTAATTTCACCTTTTGGCTGTTTTCTTCCAGATTCCACTCATGATCTGATGTTATCAAGGATTCAGTTTGTCCCTGAATTGTTACATTAGCTCTTCACACATGAGCACTTCTCTATTTTCTGTTTGTTATGCTCTCTGCTTAGAAATGCATTGCTGATGTTTCATTTTTATGTAATGAGCAACACTCTCAAATCTCTGTATTATATCTCTGTGGTTAGCCTCCCCTGCCTAAGCCTCATCTACCTGAGTGAACTGCGAACTACTACAAACATTAAATGTTTCAACACCAGCTGTTATTGTCATTTTTCTTCTGTCTCCTTTTTCATTTGTAACTATGGCTTGCTAAAACAAAATGAATCATTACTTTTTAAACATCTCCATTTAAATCTCTCTTTCCAGGAATTTCAGTTTTAACAGGGCTTTTAAATGCTCCGTCAGAGATCTCACTGAGATCTACAGATTCTACGCTATATAAATTGATCTTTTTTCTCACTAGAATCTCCTGATCTACTGATTGTCCATACCAGAAATTTTGTTAAACTACATTATAGTTCCCTCTCATTTTTAAGAAAGGGAGAAAGGAAGACCTGGGGAACTACAGGACAGTGAGCCTCACTTCTGTGCCTGGGAAGATCATGGAGCAGATCCTCCTGGAAGCTATGTTAAGGCTGCAGGGTGCTGCACTTGGTTTTGGGCAATCCCAGGTATTTATACAAACTGGGGGAAGATCTCCTTGAGAGCAGCCCTGCAGAGAAGGGCTTGGGGGTCCTGGTGGACGAGAAGCTGGACATGAGCCAGCAGAGTGCTCTTGCAGCCCGGCATAGGGCTGCACATACAAGAGATGGAAAAATGACTCATCTGGGCATAAGGCCATGTGTCTCCCTTCGCCCATTGTGCTTTTCCTAGAACAAGAGGAAAGTGCTTCCTTTATTTCTAGATTTCTCTGGGATACACTTTTATTAGACTGCTTTTAAGATGGTACATGACTGACAAATGTTTAACCACAAGTAGGCTTGTGAACTGCAGCTGAGTCTCACAGTTCTTTTGATGAAATGTTTTCAATCAAGGTTTTGCATATAGATTCTTAAAATGGTCTGAACTAGAGCTTCAATATGAATTTCAACTTTGATGTCAAAATGTGGAGAATAAAGCAGATTTTCAAAGCCTCTGGTACAGTCAACCAGGCTTCTGTGAGCAATAAATACAAACCTTGGGTACAATTATTCTGACATGTTGTCTGTTGTAGGGATTTTTATAATGTTGAATATAACAGTATTATTTCAGAATGAAGTAATGCTATATAGGTGTAAAGATTGGGAAACCTACTTATACTAGCTGTGTTACTGAATTGATGGTCATTTGATAAACTGGATGATTTCTGTTATTGATTGGGTTAACAAAGTTTGCATAGGCTATGGTACTAAAAGAATGACATGGAAATAATTACATCTAACTTTTGATGATATGGGACATGGATAGAAATGTGGTTTGTTTAGAAGAATAATAAATAAACAGATGATAACAAGTTCAATGATGCTGAGTGCATGTGTAAAATAACCAAGTAAAAATGCCTGAAATCTGCATGAAGATGCCTTGTTAAGTAATTGTAAGTTATTATTTTGATTTAAGCTGTTGCAGAAGTTATCTTACTATATTCTGTATGATCACTACCATAATGAGTTATGTTTATATCCCCCCATATAAGAAAACACTGTAATGTACCTTATCTTAAACATTGTGATTAAAAATTATTGAGTGTGTTGGGGTCTTTTATTGGAGAGGAGGCAGTCTTATACTTAAAATGTTAAGCAGTCTACCTGAAACAGTAAAAAGTTTGGCGTTCAGAGTCAAGAGCCAAGAGGCTGACTTTGGATGAAATAGTATCCTACTTTTTATGAATATTAGGCTGGTAGATTTGTAAATAAGTTTGCATTCTGTTAACTATCAAAGTGTGACTCATCTGTAAACTCTATTCCTGTTCTAGATACCCTACCTACACTGATCAGGCAGTGTATATAAAGAAAGATCCAATTTATCTAATTATAACATAGATATCTAAATTAGTAGTGAAAAAAATGCCTCCTAGAAGTTCTATTTTTTTCACCACTGTTTAAAGAAGAGCTTAGAAAGGTAGGTAGACGTCTTGTGCAGGATGAAAGCTTTCTACCTGATTTCTGATGTCATCTCCAATCAAGTGGAGGAAAAGGTTATCAAGAGTAGTCAAGATGGATTTACCAATGAGAAAACATGCTAGACCAATCTATTAGCCTACTATGATGTCCTGACAGACGGGGTAGATAATGGGAAAGCAGTGGATGTTGTGTAAGTTGAGTTCAGCAAGGCTTTTGATACCGTTGCCCACAGCATCCTTCTAGGTAAGCTTAGCAAGTGGCCAGCAGGTCAAGTGAAGTTATCCTCACCCTCTACTCTGCCCTGGCAAGGATTCATCCACAGTACTGTGTCTAGTTCTGGGCTCCCCAGTTCAGGAAAGTCAGGGAACTTCCAGACAGTCCAGCAGAGGTCTACAGATATGATTAAGGGCCTGGAGCATTGCCCTCATGAGGAAAGGCTGAAAGACCTGGAGCTGTTTAGCTTGGAGAATAGAATACTGAAGGGGAATCTTATCAACACTTGCAAGTATCTAAAGGGCAGTTGTCAAGTGAATGGGACCAGGCTGTTTTCAGTGGAGACCAATTACAGGATAAAGGGTAATGGGCATAAACTGGAACACAGGATGTTCCAACTGAACAGGAGAAAGAATCAACATGATCTCCAGAATTCCCTTCTAAATCCAACAATTCCGTGATATTGTCTAATAATCTCCTTCGACCTGCTGGCCACTTCTTTTAGTGTGCCCTAGGATTCCATTGGCCCTCTGTAAGAGATATTATTATTTTATACCATTGCCTCAAAGCTTGCTGAGGACACAGATGGAGAAGTCCAGGCTAGTCCTGGCCAAAGGTTGAGAAATCCTTTGTCTAGGGGACACAGATGGACAAGGCCAGGGGCAACGAGAGAGAGGTAATCTGCAGATGAATGGCCAGGAAGCAGTCTTTTGCGTGGGCTTATCTCGAGGAAGATCACCATCTCAGGGGGTGCTGCATATGACTCTTACCCAAGCACCTAAGAATGCCATGTTGGCAGAAGAAGAAGGATAAAAAAAAGGGACCTCCCACCATGAAGTCAGGTTTTCTGACAACAGATTCCTCACACCCTGAGACCTGCATACTAAGGAACAAGAAGGTTTCTGACATGAGAAGACTCATGACCTGCTTCTCCCTCCTGCACTTGCTCTACACTCTACCTGTTTGCTGCCTAAGGCCTGCCACTCTGCTGCAGCTCTGCCCCGATGTGATGCCTGTATGTAGAAGAAGAGGTGTCGGCCATCAGATTCCTCACTACAGAATGCCTGAATGCTGATGAGCTCTCTTGGGCCTGGTACCTGAGACCTGCTGCTTTTTCCTGGACTTACCCTGCCACTTCTTCCTTGTATCTGCTTGCTGCCTAAGGCATGCCATGCTGCTGCTGCTGCTCACCCCCTGAACTTTTGCCTCAGACCATTGGAATGGCATGCAACGGGACCACTGCTGGATCCTGGTGATGACTATCCCCACTTTACGCAACTCTTGGTTCTTTCCTATCTTTTCTATTGCCTGCCTTCCCTTCCCCATCACCCTAATTCATAATAGTGTCTGTCCTCCCCTTCCCCATCTCCCTGATTAAGACTTGTAGTAAATTGGTCGGACCAACATTTGAACCATTGTTTCTTATTCTCATGCCAGGTATACGTATATCAAAAAACTTCCTCTCCTGTAAATTGGAGTGAGACACCTTCATGTCCACAGTACACTGTTGACTCACGGCCAACTTTTTGTCCACCAGGATTTCTAGGTTCTTCTGTGCAGAGCTGCTTTCCATTAGGTCATTCCCTGACTTGTACTGATGCATGCGGTTATTCCTCCTCAGGAGTGGGACTGTGCACTTGCAGTCTTATAACTGAAGGATGGCCAAAATTTTTATGAGAATGTTAGCAAAATGTCCACTTGGATTGTTTAGAATGTTGATTCTCTTTAATGCATTGAAGGTTTTAGGTTGGAAGGGAACTCATCAAAGTACTATTCATTTTAAAATAGATCAAGTTGCTCAATACCTGCACCTCAGGATGGATATTTTACAACATCCATGGGCAACTTTCTCCATCCTAGTGCTTAAGCATTTCCATACGGAAATTTATTTTCCTTATATTTAGTGGAAATTATTTTGCTTCAGCTTGTTATCATTGCCTTTTGTTCTTCGTGATGCATCTCTGAAAACTTTGTAACTCACCACTAGGTAGTTGAGAATGGCAATTAGATCCAAGCCTTTGATTTATTTAAATTATTTTCAAGCACAAATAGATGTGATAATTGGAGAACACAAAAAGTTAAAGAGGAAGCATAGTAGTAACAAAAGTCCCTTTGCCAAGGTTTCAGAAACTGAAGTAGTTTTATTTAAAGTCAGTGGGATGGAGAGTAGGACATTCTGTGCTGTTATACAGCAAACCTTTTGTTCTGTCTTAAGATTTGCTTTATAGAGAGACAAGTGAACACTTGGTTCTTTCTGAAATGTTTCCTTCATAAAAAAAAAAATTCTGAGAACTTCTTAATGATTCATTAACAGGTCAAACTGGAACATTCCCTTTCCTTTACAAAGGTCTCTGATAATGCAGAGCCATAAGATAGCTTTTGCCCTAAAAAAAAATAAAAATAAAAATACTCTGTGGAAGTCTTTCAAGTCTTAAAGCAAAACAAGTTATAAATATCCCATAATTCTTCAGAAATTGTACAACTATTGGGATTTGAGGCCATTATAAGTAACCAATTAGGCAATAATTTAAATATTTTTCTGGTTTTTCTTTACTGCTCCAGAGTGATACAGATCATAACTTCTAAAATAGCAATTCATTCTTCAAATAATTTCTACTTATAGTTTATTTATAGATTTTTTTTCATGTTTTACCTCAATATATAACTTATATTCTTCCTTACTGTTAGCTGTCACGTGTTTTTTTTTTAACCAAATGTGTATAAAATGGGAAATACTGCATGTAGCAAATTAATATTTGGAAAAATACTAGGAAGACCTGAGCACGCAATGAGACCAACTCCTGTGGAGGATTTTCCGGGACAATTTATTGATAACATAAGTAATGAGGTAGAAAAAGGATTACAGAATTACAGAATGGTTGAGTTTCAACCCCTCTGCTCAAGTAAAGCCACTTCTTAGAGTATATTGCCCATGACCATGTTCACAAGTTTTCCTGCAGGACATATCAGAAATAACTGCCTCTTTCTCTGGGAACTTAAATGTGTGCATTTTTTTGGTCAGTTTTTGTTTGTTTGTTTGTTTGTTTCCCTCCCCCCATCCTCTGCCCCTCCTCCCACACACACCATTTCCTCTTGATGTATTGCTTTCTTCTTCTCTCTCTCTCTCTCTCTTATTTTTGACAACACAGATGCAAACACAAAGATGTGAAAAGTGAAGTTCGTAGATCAGGAAAGACATGGCTGGCAAGGGATCAAAGTCAGCACAAAACAATAAAATTATATTTGAGGCAGCATTACTTCATAGACTTAGATCAAGGCTGTAACTGTTTTTCAGCTTTTCGAATTGGATTTGAAATGACTTTCAAATAAGTTATAATTATAGTGAAACATGTCCATTTTCTGGGGAGTAGCTGAAATAGAAAGACTGTTAAATGTTTTAGATTTTTCATTCAAAAGAATAGCTTGTTTTATAATCCTGGTCAATGTGGTCCTTTTAAATAGGCTTTTGGGAAATAATTCCTTGTTTGTGTTCAAAGAAGTTGTAGGTGAATATTTTTGGTCAAATACGGATTAGAGTGGCACAAAACCGAACTCTTTGAATATCATCCACGCATACAAGCCATGCAAATTTTTTATTTATTACAATGAAACAAGTACATTTGTGACTACGGGAATTACAGTAACTTACACAATTACCAAGGGATTATTGGACTTACTGTATAACAGCAATCATTACAAAGAACATTAGTCAGTGGAATAGTATGCAGTTACTCTGAGAAATGGAGTCACATACAGGATTCAAAGAGCCCTGAGATTAGGAAAAGAGCTCTTTAAGAGTTAAAATGACTAGTGCTGGGGAGAGTAGAAAGGGTCAGTTCAACCTAGGTATGACTCTGGATATCACAGAATCACAGAATCACAGAATTATCAAGGTTGGAAAAGGCCTCAGTCACTCCTGGAATTAACTTGGTCCAAAATATTTTGTAAAGTGCTGAAAATGGTTGGAAAAAGATCTACAGTATGTGTGATTATATATAACATTGGTTCACATATATATGAGCCACTCTATAAAGGGAGTCCATCTCCTATTTTCAAACACTTCTCTTTTTCTATATGTAGAACTGACTAAAAAGTGTCAAAATTGAAAAATATATATATATCCTTTGCCAAATGAATTCAGAAGATGAGTGACGTTACCCGATAAGCTTGGCCCGCCATGCTATATAAATGGAGCTATTAATGTAAATGGTGCTTCATTTATTACTTCATTTTTGTCATGACATTTCTACTTGTCTGGGCACTGTAAGAGTAGATTTTGCACGATATTCAGTACATACCACCTGATATAATGACTTGTCTGAATAAACCAGAACAGAATATGTATTAAATTGTCTTTTTAATTCTGAGTTATCCAACTAAGACTGCTGTCAGCTAGTTGGTCCCAAACATATTTACAGACCTGTATGTAAAGAAGTGTCCTGCAGCAGTAAGTTAGAGAAAACCGCAATCTGATTGCTCTATAAGTGATGCACAATTGGGCAGATTGTATTAGAATTCTGAACCTGTCTAACAGAAAAAGTAGTGTGAGTAAAATGTATGGCTGGGAACTTTTTTTTTTTTAATCTTACATCTTGATTTTCTGATAGCTGATATTGTTCTCACATGCCTCCAAATTATTTTAAAAGTTGCATCTGTGGCCATAATTGCATCATCCTTTATGTACAAAAGTCTGCAAGATATAATTAAATATTTGATACATTTTTTTATTGAGAAGTTATAAGAGAAAGAAAAGTAGGAAAAAGATATAATATTGATGCAAATTAAACAATATTACTTGCACTGCCAGATTCCTGTCTGAAAGATTTTAACCAAAGATATAAAAACGAATCACTAGGAACTGCTGACTACAAACCAATTTTAGTAGTAGTAGTAGTAGTAGTAGTAGTAGTAGTAGTAAAATAGATGAAACTGTGGGGATTTACTGACATTTTTTGTAGGTACCTATCATTTGGCTGAATAATGACTTAGATCCTACAACTCACAATGATCAAAATTTAGTCCTGCCTAATATTGCATTCTGTCATTATTGTCCACAATCTACCTTCTCCATTCCTTTTACTGGCAGATGTAGAAAATGTAAAATGGACTGTGTGATTTTTGTTTCCATAATAGCATAGAATATTTAATTTGGAAGACAGTTTTGATGATTATCTAGTCCAACTGCCTGGCCTATTCTGGGCTAACCAAACATTAAAGAATATAATAATATTCTTTGACGTTGTCCAGTTGTGTCTTGGACACTTGGACACAGGTAGGGGGCATCAACCATATCTTTTAGCAGCCTGTTCCTGTGTTTGACTAATACTTCTAATTCTCTTAGCAGATGTGCTGCCCCTGTTTACTGCTTGGTTAACCACACCCTATTCTCCTCCCATTTCCTTTCAGCTTTTTCCCATTATGGTATGCTGCTATAAGCTCTCATAGTTAACCTTCCCCTCTGAATATAATTCAAACCACAGAACCAGTTCGCACAAATACATCTCCTTATGTTACTCAAAAATGCATATCATCATTTCTGCAAGCAGAAATTTATCTTGTATCAGAGCTCCATAGTACCTCTTTGGACCTTTTACGGTCATAACATCTTACTATTATGCAAAAATAGCATTTCTTTCCCCACAAAACCAAAAAGTGGATGTCTGCACAATGAGACAGTGGTGTGTTCCAGCAGTGGCAATAGTGATGTGAAAGACAAACCACATTCCAGATGGAAATACACATCTGTCACACAATCAAATGAAGAGCATCTCAATCAGCTCTTCCCCATGAATCAGTGGATTATGACCAGGGAATAGTGTACGGGGCTGAATTTTGGCTTCAGTGCTTTGGAGTCAATGGTGGCAGTGTTGGAATGCTGCAAAGTTTGTTCCAGGTGGGTCCCATGAATGCTCATACAGGAGCAGAAGGAAGACCATATGCAAGTTTATCGGGATCTATTGAATATGAGGCTGTGTGTGACAGTTTCCTGGATCACATCATTACCAGTGATGAGACATAGTGACACAATTATTAGCCATAGTCAAAATGGCAGTCAGTGGAGTGGCAACATGAATTCCCCATCAAAGAAAAAGTTTAAGATACAGCCCTTAGCAGGTCGAGTGACCAACACTGTCTTTTGGCTAGGAAACAGGTGATCCTTCTGGATTCCAAATCATCAACTCTGACTACTATGTAGCAATGCTGGCTAGACTGAAGGCTTGTACTTCCCCTATCAGGCTGGAGAAGAATCACAGAATCACAGAATTGTAGGGGTTGGAAGGGACCTCTAGAGAACATTGAGTCCAACCCCCCTGGTAAAGCAGGTTCTCTACACCAGGTCGCACAGGTAGGCATCCAGGCAGGTCTTGAATATCTCCAGAGAAGGAGACTCCACAACCCCCCTGGGCAGCCTGTTCCAGTGCTCCGTCACCTTCACCGTAAAGAAGTTCTTGCGCACATTCGTGCGGAGCTTCCTATGCCCTAGCTTCATCCCATTTCCCCTTGTCCTGTCCCCAGGCACTACTGAAAAGAGTCCGGCCTCACCACTATGGCCCCCACACCTCAGGTATTTATAAACCTGGATCAAATCCCCTCTCAGCCTTCTGTTCTCAAGACTAAACAGACCCAGTTCACTCAGTCGTTCTTCACAGGGGAGATGCTCCAGGCCCTTCACCATCTTTGTGGCCCTCCGCTGGACTCTTTCCAAGTGATCCCTGTCTTTTTTGTAGCAGGGAGCCCAGAACTGGACACAATACTCCAGATGAGGCCTTACCAGGGCAGAGTAGAAGGGGAGGATCACCTCCCTTGACCTGCTGACAACATTCTTTTTTATACACCCCAGTATTGCATTGGCCTTTTTGGCCACGAGGGCACGCTGCTGGCTCATAGCCAACCTGTCATCCACCAGGATGCCCAGGTCCCTCCCTGCAGAGCTCTTCTCCAGCAGGTCTACCCCCAGCCTATACTGGTGCATGCAATTATTTCTTCCTAGGTGCAAGACTCTACACTTGCTTTTGTTAAACCTCATCCGGTTTCTTACTGCCCAGCTCTCCAGCCTGTCCCGGTCTTGCTGAATGGCAGCACAACCTTCAGGCGTGTCAGACAATCCTCCCAACTTCATATCATCAGCAAACTTGCTGAGGGTGGCCACTATCCCTTCATCAAGGTCGTTGATGAAGATGTTGAACAAGACCGGACCCAGCACAGACCCCTGGGGGACGCCATTAGTTACCGGCCTCCAGCCGGACACTGCACCGCCAACGGCAACCCAACAATAAGATAACCTTTCTCTCACAACATGGTAATCCCAGGGATCATAGTAGCCTGAAGACCATGAAGCACATTGCCAGTCCTGGCTGGACTGTCCCACAACATCCACCCTGTAGTTCAAATTTGGTGCCTTCTGTTTGGTTAGATAAAAGATACACTGTATGGTCAACATTTTCCTAGGAGCGATGCTGTCATAGCAGCTGTGAAACAGTGGGTCACATCTACTGGTGCAGTTCTTTACAAGTTGAGCGTGCATGCTCTTGTTCTTTGTTAATGAAGACTATATGTTTCAAACACAAATAAAGAGGCATATAGATTTCTGGCATACTGATGCCAAATTACTGGCAAATAGTTATTTTGAGTACCATGCATGAAACATTCCTTTGCCTATGTATATATGAGTATCTATTAGTTACATGTGATCCTCTTCTCATTTTCCAATGTGAATTATACATTCCTTTGCCACTATATCTAATTTTCATGATTTGTATAAGGACTAGGCATCCTTAAATCTGGAATTCAATTGAGTATTACTTAATAATAAATATGCTTTCTTTGTAGTGGTTTAAATTCAGGCAAAGAATGAGCCTGGAGATTGTTTCCAGAAACAGACCAGACTTTCTGTCTGTACTTCTTGTTTACGAAACTCTATATGCATTGACATTTAAGAATTTCTGTGAACTTTATTTCAGACTATCATACATCATGCCATAAAATTAAAGGTACTTAATTTCCTATAGAATCCTGGGTGAGATCAGTGTTGTTCTGCACTCTACTGGTACAGTACTTCATAAAAGGCATCCTCTAAAAGTTGCCTTTCTGAATCCCTCTTTGCTTTGCTAACTACGTCTAGTAATGATGATGGACTTTGTATCAGGAATCCTGACTGAAATACAATTTAGTCATTTTGACCTTAAATTTTTATGTTCTATAACAAGAAGTACAGGGTGATCTAATATGCTTTGAAGGTGAACTTCATATTATGTGGATTAGCTTTCTTTTGGGAGATGCTTTCTAAAATCCTGTTTAACCATGTTAAAAAATTGAGTAACCAACAAAGAACTTAAAAAGATAAGACAATAAAAAATGACTTTGAAACCAGAAGTACTGAATGTATAAGACAGATGAAATCTTTGAAGATAAGCTGAAGGAAAATATGATTAACACTGATTAAGTAGAATAGTGCCAAGTATATGTCACTACTGAGCCAAAACCATAACACAAGGTGGAAATTGAACTTTCAAAACTCATGTTAACATTTTACTCTTATGCTTTGTCAAGGTAAGAGGGAAAAAAAAAAAAAGAAAGAAAAGGAAAGAAAAAGCAAAAACTGCACAGTGAGAAGTCTGTTGAAAGTTAAACTTGGTCATATGTCAACACTTTGCTTAATGACATAATTCTGGCAATAATTCAGTTCTAAAGGCTGGTAAATTTTAAGGTCAGATACCTTTTATAGGTCAAAGGCCTGAAAAGTTTTTATAGTACCTACAGTTCCTTAACCTGCATTTTGTTTGTGACTTGTATGGAGATCTGCTCTTAAGCTGATTTGTAGAGATATTTTATACACTAACACAATGCAAATCCTTTTCATTATGCACTGCTATGGGAAAAGAAAAAAATGTTCTCCACAGAGATGTCCTTGATCTTACTTCAAAATGATAAATCTGTTTTCATGCCATTGTTCAGAGTTTATTCCAAGAGCAACAAATTTCCCTTTGGTCCATATGGTATAACCTCTTCACAGAGTCTGCACAGATATTTCTGTTAAAAAAATTATTGTACTTGCTTAGGATAGAAACTATCATAAAATAATGATATTATTATTTCAATTTATGTTCTATAGAGCAAATAATAAAATGAAGGATCTGTGGCCTTGTACTATAAATAGTAAATAACAACAATGTAAACTTCAAAGATATATAACAAAGACATTATCAGATAGATGGAACTCCAAGAGACATTTTTGTAAATTTAAACAAAAATAGCTGATTGATAGGTCAACTTAGCTTATGCATATATAAAGAAGTTGTTAAAAAATATAAAAATTCTAATCATAGAATCAAAGAATCATAGAATCATAGAATCACTCAGGTTCGAAAAGACCTTGAAGATCATTGAGTGCAACCATGACCCAACCATACTACCCTAACTAACAATCCTCAGCTAAGTCATGTCACTGAGCACCACATCCAAATGGTGTTTTTAGACACATCCCGGGATGGTGAGTCAACCACCTCCCTGGGAAGCCTATTCCAGTGCTTAAATTAATTAATCAATTTAATTTAATTATATTTATATGTATTTATATTATTATACATACATATTATATAATACATATTATTTATATGTATTATATGTATTTATATGTATTTACATATAAATACAATATTACAATATTACAAATTACAATTTATATTTAAATTAATTTATTTAATGTTTGCCTTTGTTCTAAATGCATACAATTGAATAAAAGAGAACTGTTGAGTGCTAAAATTACTTGAAGTGCTTTCATTCCTCTGAGCTGCCACATTTGAAGTAGTTACCCTAAGCTTAGTGGTATAGGTTTTTTGTTGATTGATGAGGTAAAACTGTTTTGTTATCCACCCATATGTAACTTGCCCAAGATAATCATGCAATTAGTTGCTATAAACTAAGTATATATCTGTTAGTAAGTAACAATGATAGTATACTTTTACTAATATACTATGCATGTTATATATATATTTTTTGCTATTTGTATATATATGTATATAGAAATGTATTTTGTTATATGCATTATATATATTATACATATATACTATTATACATTACTATAGTAGTAGCCTTGTTAGCTATCTACTTGACAAAACATAAATTACAGGATTATCTAAAGAACAAATTCATTCCCCAAAAAAGAAAAGTGACTCGGGGACACTGAATCTTTATGAATTTAATTATTGGTGTGTTCGTCACATTTCATTATTTACCATGCTGTTACTGTCTTCAAATTTGAAATATCCTATAGCATACAAAAAAATTCTGTTACCATGGCATCTTCTGGCCTCTTTACTGTTTTGCTGATTCTTACTACCACTTTTCAATAAGTCTGAATTGCTCTTTTGACTGATTAATTGCTGTCAACTCTTTTTCTTTCTTATTTTTCCTTTTTTATTTTTTTCCTTTTTCTTTTCTCTTTTTCTCGTTTCTTGTTTCTTTTTCCTTTTTTTTTCTCCTCTTTCTTCAGTTTTTTCTTTCTTTCTTTCTTTCTTTTTTTTTCTTTTTTCTTCTTTTTTTTCTTTCTTTTTCCCTCCTTGTTTCTTTTTCCTGGAACAATTTCTACATCTTTGTTTCAGCAGCCTGTATCATGTTGTTTTAAAACACTTAGTACAATTCACAGAATGCTAAGATTTGTTTAGGTGAGAAAACATACTGTGTTGAGTAATTTTGAGTCCTTTCCAGGTATTTTATCTAGGTCACACACAGTGTAGAACTGATTATGTGTATCTTTTCAGTATTTGGAATTTCTTCTCTGGAATTTCTGAAATAACCTGAACTTGATGGCCTTCCAGAAAAACAGTGAGATCCAATTTTATTTATATGTATTTGTTTATTTATTTATTTCTAAAGGATGAAATACTGTTCCTCACTGTGAGAAATGAACAGTTTCCTATAAATATTCCTTCATCTGCATTTGGTAGGTTGATGAGAACTGCCGCCTGCCTTTGAGTACTAATGTAAACTGGGTGGTTCTGTATGCGTGATGATAGTTTTAGCGGCATAATTGTTGGCAAACACTCAGAAAATTTATAAGTGTTCTTTTAGCTCTAAACCTTAGGGTTCTTGTTGTTTCTTTTTTCTTTCTTTTTTTTTTTTCTTTTTTTTCCCTTTTTTTTTTTTTTTTGATTGTTTGCATTTATTGTGATTACGTGATCAAAATTTTCTACATGTAAGTCAGAAGATTTTTAGTTACGTGCATTTTCTTCATTTAAAAGGTGAGAATTCTGCTTAGGAAAAAAAAGACTTTTTTTTTTGTTGTTGAAAAGCAAAGTAAAAGCTAACATCACCTATAGCCAGGATCTTCCCTGTTCCTTTCTCTCATTTCCAAGTTTCCTGTTTACTCTGCTCAAAAAAATGTAAAACATTCCTCAAAATAAAATAATCATATGTTTTGATTCCTTCACTGTCTCCAGAAGAAGCAAATATCTTCAGCAGAGGCTTCTTTGTCACCAGATATCCCTTTCTTCAGCCTCAGTTCTGTAATTGATATTTTCCTGGTGAATTTTGATTGCTTGTTTATTTTAATTTATTTTCTATCTATCATCTGAGTAATATCTAAATCTCTAGTGAGACAAAGACTGAAATCTTTGTCTCATTAGCCAAATGAACACCTTATCAAGCAGGTTGGAACTACTACATCTATCATGCTTTAGAATGGAAGATACCCACCTCAGTACTTGAAGCTGTTTATCCCTTAAAATGATTCATTGCTTTTTGAAAGAGAAAGTGGAAGAAACATTATTAGGCAGATTACTAAGATGTTCACGTAAATTCTTGCTCTTTCTCCTATCATTTCACTTATCAAAATTGATCAGTGTCTAAAAGACAGATTGGAAATCTCTTTCACCCTTCACAAATACACTGGTTGACACTCATCTCAGAGGTTACTGACAGGGGTTCAAATCCTCCTTATGACTCTTGTTCTTTGTCTTCTTTGACTTGTGTTAAGTCCTTATGAGTTAAGGCAAATAACCAAAGCCAGCTTAGTGAAAGATTTTTGCTTAGTTACTGAACACTATCCCATTCCTCCGATGAATGGTCTTGTGTAAAAAACACTATCATCTCATCACATAATTATGAACTGTATTATAAAGTACAGAGCTGAGAGAGATTAGTGAAGATTCCAGCACTTCATAACTTCTGAATACCTCATTCTGCTACTTACATTTCTTTGTACCAGTATGTTCCTTTAGTTTTTACATTACAAACATAACAACTACAGAGACAGACTGTAATAAACGAATGATGAAATACATGGGAGTGGAAATGCAAAGTTGGGTTATATTCTAGATCTTCAGAGAATGTATTAAATACAAAACATGTTAAGGAGATACTACAACTCAAGAATTCCCCGTGTTTAAGGCAAACCATATTCACTGAATTTTCATTTTGGACTAACAAATACCAAATTTTGGTGGGAAGCAATCTCAAGACTTGCCTCCTTTTTATTACTTTTATGATGTTTAAAATCTTTAACATAAAACAGAATACTGCTAATTATTTCCCAGTCTCTTATGAAAAACACTGGTTTTCCTCTTTCTTTTTACTTACATATATGTCAGATTTGTAAGAAGAGTTCAGAGTTTATCTTTATATCTTTTTGTATTGAATTAAGACCTAAGGGAACTGCATGAAGATGCACTGGGGGAGGTTCATGTTGAAAATTAAGAAAAGGTTCTTCCCCAGAGGGTTGTAAAGCACCGAAACAGGCTCCCCAGGACAGTGGTCACAGAACAAAGCTATTGGAGTTCAAGAAGTGCTTTTGGACAACACTCTCAGACATGGCTTGGTTTTTAGGTAGTCCTTTGTGGTGCAGAAGTTGGACTCGATGATTGTTGTGGGTTCCTTCCAACTCAGGATACTCTATGTTTCTATGAACTGTGATTCTGTAATTTCAGAAAATGTTCCCTCACCCTTATTTAGGCAATGTTGTTGGACATATGCTACAGTCCTTAAAGAGCTAAGACATTATTTGAAACAGTAATTACTTCTCCAGATTGACTTTACTGAGATTAATATTTGACTCCCTACCGGATCAAATTTAATAAATAAATAAATAAATGCAATATAAAGAATTGTCATTCCCCTTTTAAAGTACCTCAGGATAATTAAAGTATCACAGGTCAGAAGCCATGAAACTTATTTTGAATTCCAGTGTATTTTAAATTAATGTTATTTCTTCGTTTCTTTCCCTTTCTTTTCTTCTAATATGCCTGTAATGAGAATTGAAGGCAAATCTGCCATCGTACATTACAGGATGTCAAACCATAAAGTATTTCAGGAATCAGATTGGTAGTACAGACTGAAGAGGGGAACAATTTTAAAGACTCAAGATTTATGTTTACAGGCTTGTGACACTACAGCACTATAAAAAATTGTAGATTATTCCCTTTTTATTTTATTTTATTCATAAAAGACCAGTGATATAATAAATTATTCTTATGTTTAACAAGTATTTAATTAACTTCTCTAAAAAGCTACAAGTCACATTTTGTTAAAACTTCTTTCATATTCTTAAATATAATTATCTAAAAATTATCAATCATTTTTATTAGTTAATACTTGAAATTGCATGCATATTCAATATAATTATTAACACCAATCCATTTACTGGTTCATTTAACTCTGGCTATGCACAATTATGTGTGACACTTTGAAAAGAAGCACCATTTTCATAATGATACAATCATTATTTTTTTTCTGAAGTCAACAAAGAATTTATTCATTTTAATTCTATTGCTTATCTTTTTGCTGTCTAACTTATAAGGACAAGAGAAGCCAGTTGGTGATGGAAAATATAGCTGTTGCAGTCTATATAATTTGCTCTCATAAATTGTTTTTCCTTTTGTACTTTAATCACAGTACAAAATGAGAACAAAATAAAACTGTCCATGGAAAGATAAGGCCAAGAACTGCTTCTCAAAAACAAGAAAGTTGATTTCCTGAGGTGTGCTGTGGGCAAACTGGGTTTTGTTAATCAAAAGCAGGGCTGATTATTCTTTTTTTAAAAAGTAATATTTTATAACATAAATTCATGAAGAAAATGTTATGAGAAAATGTTTGCGACTCCCTGAAGATTATTTCTGTGTGTGTTAGAAGGCAGTTTGATAAGATGGTTGCTAGCATAGAACTTTATGTAGAAGTGAAGGGTATTTCCTTGTTTTCCTCAGGCTGGGTTTATGACATTGAAGAAGTCACTTAAACTGGATGTGAAAAACATATACTTAGGTTCTTAGGGTGTTTCAGAAATCCTTATATTAGATCTATTAGGAAATACAGATAAAGAAACAGTTTGTGTGAAAACTCAACTTATATTCTGCCTGATGCTTGGGAGGTGTACGGGTCTCTGAGGGCATCTTAAAGTTTAGTATTCCTCAGGCACATAGAGATTTTCCCACATTAAAAAAATAAAAATAAAAAGTTTAAAAGTTTAATATTAAGAGGGCTAGAAAGCGATACGTTCTAGTGTCTAAAAATTAAAGATGAATCTAGCTTAGACAGTGCTCTTTTACATTATCCCCTTAAGTCAGTACGTCCAGTCAAACATACTGCATTTGTGAGGTTGCTTCTTCCCTTCCCTTCCCTTCCCTTCCCTTCCCTTCCCTTCCCTTCCCTTCCCTTCCCTTCCCTTCCCTTCCCTTCCCTTCCCTTCCCTTCCCTTCCCTTCCCTTCCCTCCCCTTCCCTCCCCTTCCCTCCCCTTCCCTCCCCTTCCCTCCCCTTCCCTCCCCTTCCCTTCCCTTCCCTTCCCTTCCCTTCCCTTCCCTTCCCTTCCCTTCCCTTCCCTTCCCTTCCCTTCCCTTCCCTTCCCTTCCCTTCCCTTCCCTTCCCTTCCCTTCCCTCCCCTTCCCTCCCCTTCCCTCCCCTTCCCTCCCCTTCCCTCCCCTTCCCTCCCCTTCCCTCCCCTTCCCTTCCCTTCCCTTCCCTTCCCTTCCCTTCCCTTCCCTTCCCTTCCCTTCCCTTCCCTTCCCTTCCCTTCCCTTCCCTTCCCTTCCCTTCCCTTCCCTTCCCTTCCCTTCCCTTCCCTTCCCTTCCCTTCCCTTCCCTTCCCTTCCCTTCCCTTCCCTTCCCTTCCCTTCCCTTCCCTTCCCTTCCCTGTTCTCTTCCATATGGTTCTTTTCCACTCTGCTCTGCTCTACTCAGCTCTATTCATTTTGCCTGACTGTAAGCCAGCTTTAGTTTAGTAGGTCACAAAATTATGCTAAATTTGTAAACCCCTTAAGTGAGATTATTGCTCTTGGGGTCTTGAAGAATCATCACTAGGTACTGTTTATCAATATAATTTGCACAATTTTGGCCTTTCTTTATCTGTTAGATTTGAAAGCAATCATATGCTTTCATACTTTATGTTTCATTCTGTAGTGGCTTATAGATTCAATTTGTGTTTTTTGTTGGTTTTTTGGTCTTTCATTTATTTATTTATTTCAAACTGCCATTGTAGTATAATCTTTTCTGCCTTTTAAACTAACTGTTAATTGTATTGGGCCGTATAATCCATACACACTAAAAGCTGAGGAAAAAGGTGTTTAACTTAATGTGTTAGATTTTAACAACTTCTATTTTTCTTTCTTTTTCTTTTTCTTTTTCTTTTTTAGATCAGTGCTGATGAGTATTTAAAAGCAAAATGAACAAAACAAAAACAATATCAAAAAACAACAGCAACAAAATAAAACTATTCTGCAGTGCATGGATTATGAACAAAAACATAGAAGTGTTCTGAGTTCTAAGACTTGGACAGATTAGTTCTATTTTTAATGTTAAATGCAGGCAGAGTAGTAAATCTTACCTTGCCTCTAAACAGTTATTAGACATTTTTCTTTTGGTTTATAAAAAACAAAAACAAACAAGCAAAAAAAAAACAAAACAAAACAAAAAAACAGACATATATTTTGCACCAGAGAAAAGCATCACATATGTTACTAGATACTGCAGAAATTATAATCAAGTTATTCTACCACTTCCTAACTGCAAGTTCACAAAGAAAAAAAAAAAAGAATTGTTCAAACATCTGTTAAAAAAGTTCACAGAAGAACATTTTAGAAAGAGAATTTAAGATCATGTTTGCTACTTCTGTATTCAGTCCCCTTGGAACAGAGATGAAGTGGAATTCAATGTCTGTATTTAAAAGCAATCAGCAATTTTCTCATGTATCTTTTCTCTAAGTCATGCTTTTGGAATAAAAATCCGGTTTGGTTTCTTTGTGAACAAACAGTCCTTGTACTGTACATGTCTGTTAGGGATATGCTTCTCCTGTTTTGTCTTGACTTCTTGTTTTCCAGTGTTTCATTCTGAATTTAATGCTTCTGTACAATACCAAATGGATGTCCCTGCAGGTCTTTTCGAAATATAGATGCACTACGGGCAGTAAATGATCGATAACCTACAAATTCCATCACATAGCCTTGCCTACATACTGGAACAAAAAGTGGTAATCTTTTAGATCTATATCTACATTCCTTTCCTCCTTGGCTTTTCTGGTAATTGTGCCAAAATGACATCAAGTGAGTTTGCTGTAGGAACTGGCTTGAGAAGTGCAAGTAAATGTTTATTTATTCTTTTCTCGTGGAATAATGTATTTAAATAATTCCTCTAACTGTTCTCTGGCTACTATTGTTCTGGGACATAAATTGTGATCTACTAATTTTTCTTTCTTTTTTTAGTGTAAATATTATAGTGTAAATATTATGTAGTAATGTATACTAAAGGCTAATGAAATTTTTGGTCATGTACCTTGAACTGTTCGGCATTGCAATGAACAATATCCCATTACTGAGCACCTAAGATATTAAATCCACATTTTACCAAGATATTAACTAAAAAACTTATTTAATTTTAACTAAGTAGTTATTGACTCACAAAGGATCCTCACCAGGTTACATTCTTACTTAATGAGGAAATTACTTAAACACTATTGACAGCTGAACAAGGCTTCCCTTAGGTAAAAACATGAATTCTTTTCCTAAAAAAAAACCTGAAAAACAGATTGGCACTTTCAAGGCATACATAGCTTCAAGGAGGATGCTTGAAGGGCCTCTGTTTGTCAGCAGCACTGGTGCTTGTTTACCATGAAAGGATTTTCTGTGTTACCTTGTTTAAATTTATAATTTGGTAATCATCAAATGTCAGGATAAAGATATGTTAATTGAGGTGAATTGTGTTAAGCTCTTCAGAGCATATAGGCATGAACATTTGACTGAAAATAAAGCAGTGGAAAAAGACAGAACAAATTAAGAGCTATGGGCTTATATTTCTCTGTTTCTGCAACATTTGTCTAATATTTATTTATTTATTTATTTATAAAATACCATGTTCCAGCAGTGGTTGTGTTTGGTGTGTAAGTTATATTTTTGCAATGATTTTGTTGCATGACACTGCTGGATTGACTTCAAAATACATATTTTAAATACTGGAATTTCTTAATATTACATTGAAGACTATCTATGACTAATGAAGACACTAGATTTCTATTCAGAATGCAAATAGAAAATAACTCTCACCTAAGAAACTTTTTTTTTTTAGTACTTGACTGTCAATATCAGCTAAGAATTATTTAGCTTTGATATTGCTTTATCACCTGTATAAAATTTTGTCTTAGAAGTGTTTTGTCTTAGAAATGTGCCTTAGAAGACTGCACATCCTATAAAAATACAATATATAGCATTTTGCATATGTACATTTTAGTTGTTTCTTGAGTAGTTCGCATTTTAGATAATGCATTTGTAGAGTCTAAACAGAAAGCTTTCTTAATACTCTGTAGTAAATGATTGAGGTGAAGTCACTAAGGTAAAAGAAAAAAAAGTAAACCTTTCACAAGAATAAGCTTGAGTTATTCTATATGGATGTCTGAAAGAAGGGATAACTTTTTTTCCATTTCTATTCAGTGATGATTTACTTGTTTTCATGTAGGGCATCATTGCAAGAATAAACTCTGAGAACATCACCACAGAATGTAATACAATATTCCTATGGATTTAACAAGCTCATCACGTAAAGGGGTCAAGCTAAGGCACCGCGTGTAGCCAAAATCACACATAAAGTAATGCAGTCAGCATCATACCTGGTTTTCAAGCTAAGTCATGGTACCACATAGCTGAGTTGTATTAACAGTAGCCTTAGATATAAGTTTTAGAGATACTATCTCTGTTAACTACCGCTTGTTCCAAAAATTTTTGAAGTCTAGAAATGATCTCTGCTGCTTAAGAGGACTGAATAAGATCCAAAATCTGTGAGTACTTTCTTACATCCTGCTTCTTATTTCTAAGACTAAACTCTAAAATATAACAGCCAGGTGTGAAGGGATCCAGATGCTTAGAAAATAACTTTACACTACTCAGAATATTCTGATCAAGGAAGAAAGATACATTATTCTCTATAACAAGTCCAGAAGCAGGTATATTTTTTACCTAGTATCACTTTTAGTTTTAATTCATTGGATTTAAAGCCAACAGGAACAATTACAATTGATGGTTTTTACCTGCATGATGAAGGCTACAGAATTTCATCATCAAGGTTCTTAATACACATCCAGAAGAACCAGTGCCTCCATTCTTCAGGTCTTTAAATGAATAAAAGTGGTTCAAAAAGTAAAGATGGTTCGTGTAGCTACAGTATTTTAATCAAATCAGTTGAGCATTTTTCCAACTGAGTTGTATTCATGAAGTTCATCATTGAGCTATGTTTCTACGTATGCAATGACAATATACATTTCCTTTTGAGAGAGGAACATTTTTAACTTGAAAAAAAAAAAAAAAAGAATCATCTTTTTATCAAAATATGGACCACAGTTTTCTTTTTATTTTGGTTAACTTGACCTGAGTTACACTTTCCTCTATCTGGCAAATAAAGTTTTTTACTCCAGAGTTGCATGTAATCTCTAAAATATTTTATTATTTTCAGAGTTTCCTTTTTTTTTTTTTTCTTTTCCTCTTCTGTATCTGACTACTTGGTATTCCATTTTGTTTTATATTTGCTACTTTCCACAAAATAACCCTATTTACTTTCATGGCCCCATGTGTAATATGTCTGCAGATGGCATACTGGAATATTTGTTCCCATCTTTGCAATCCTGGGAAGCTACTTGATGATTTGTGCAATTGCTTGTGATAGTCAGGCATGAATATCTTCAAAATGTCATGATTTTAGGGGAGAGAAAACTAGTTTCTATTAATTGGTTCTTCAGTGCGTATATCTCAAGTGTAATCCATACCGGTGTCTGCAAGTGGCAGTTATTTTAACACCTTTAGATAATGACTATGATGTTGATTTTATTGAACTTTCTTTAGAAGTTCTGATTTGCATTAACTATACTTTTAATGACTCTGCTGTTAAAAAAATCAGGTGGAATCGCGTCTGTTTTCTCTCTGGTCAGGTCTAAAAACAGAACTTACTTAGAAATATTAAATTCTAGTCAGACACTGATGCTGCCTAGATACAAATCTCCAGCTTGAAAAAACTCTTATTGTAACTTGGATCACAGCAATTTAGTAAAGAAATACCTAAGTAAAATTTGTTATTTTCTCAAAATATACTTCATGACACTATCACAGTTTTCTCTTAAAAGCAAAACAAAATAATGACAATAAAAGAGCTGGAAGACATATTAACAATAGTGGGACACTTTAGGTCAAATAAGCAGCTCTCAGACCCTTATATACAAACCCATTTAGTATTAACACTGAAGAGCACAGTAGAAAAATGGAAGATTAATTTCTACAGAAAGAAAGGAAGTTGGATACAATAACATCTTGTTAATCTTATGACTTAGTTGAAAGAGCGAAGTCTGGACTAGTGATCAGGAAATAGAACCTGAATTTTTCATTCTTAACAGCCTATCTTAACTGGATGTTTTATTTTTAATTTTTTTTACTTTTATTTTTCTGTTACTGTGACATTCATTTTTCAGTACATGTCTAATCAAGTTTAGGTAAAAGCTAAAGCATCACAGAATTTCCCCGGGCCTTCTCTTCTCCAAGCTAAATAACCCCAGTTCCCTCAACCTTTCCTCATAGGAGAGGTGCACCAGCCCTCTGATCATCTTACTGGCCCTCCTCTGGACCCGGTCCAAGAGCTCCACGTCCTTCCTGTGCTGGGGGTCCCAGGCCTAGACACAGTACTCCAGATGGGGCCTCACAAGATCTGAGTAGAGAAGGACAATCACCTCCCTCTCCCTGCTGGCCACCCCTTTTTTAATGCAGCCCAGGATATAGTTGGCCTTCAGGGCTGCAAGTGCTCACTGCTGGCTCATGTCCCACTTTTCTGATTGGAACCTACCTGTGGAAGTAATCTGACCCAACATCCATTCTTTTGCATTTAAAAACATAAATGCAAATGGGGGAAAAAAAGAAAAGAAAAGAAAAGAAAAGAAAAGAAAAGAAAAGAAAAGAAAAGAAAAAAGACAAAATAGCACATGTTTTTCTTTGGAATAATAGTACATATGTAAGGACAATGTGCAAATCTTATTTGGATTTTGGGGGTTTTAATTTTTTTTTTTTTTTTCCTAATGTTGATACCAGAAGCAATAGATAATTAAACATTAAGCCATTTGGAGATATAAATAAAAAAAGTGGATTTAATGATGCTATGTATTTTCATAGGTTTTCATCAGCTATGCTAATTCATATATGCTTTTTCATATATCAATTTTAATAGTTTTTTTTTTTTTTTTGTGAAAATGTGCTTAATATTTCAATGTTTCTCACTGTCATTAAGCTTATTGACTTGTTTTGTCATAACGAAGAATTTGGCGTGATGATAATAGTTCCTTCCTGGATAAAATCTACATAACTAAGAATTCTGGAACAACAGAAGATAATATGTAGAGCAAAACAGTTGTTCTGACAGCCTAAAGCTTATTACACGTTACATAATGCCTGTATTTCAGATTTACCTGGTCCATGAACTTAATCACAGAATCATAGAATCACTCCAGTTGGAAAAGACCTTAAAAATCATCAAGTCCAACCACAACCTAACCATACTACCCTGACAACCCTCCGCTAAATCATGTCCCTGAACACCACATCCAAACAGGTTTTAAACACATCCAGGGATGGTGACTCAACTACCTCCCTGGGGAGCCTATTCCAGTGCTTAAGAATCCTTTCTGTAAAGAAGTTTTTTCTAATAGTCCACCTAAACCTACCCTGGCTCAACTTGAGGCAATTTCCCCTCATCCTGCCACCTGTCACCAGTGAGAAGAGACCAAACTCACTCTCGCTGTAAGCACTTTTCAGATATTGGAAGAGAGCAATAACGTCTCCCCTCAGCCTCCTCTTCCCCCGGACTAAATAATAGGATTACTTCCCTAGTCCTGCTCACCATGCCATTCCTGATTCAAACCAGGATGCCATTGACCTTCTTGGCCACCTGGGCACACTGTTGGTTCATATTCAGCTGACTGTCCATCAGTACACCAAAGGCCCATTTGCACCCAGAGTCCAATGGAAATCTTAGTAGTTTCATCCTGAAAAAGGCTCAGTTTGTACATTCAGTGACAGAATCATGCTGCAAAGCAAAGTGTTATTGAGTAAATTGAGAGTAATTTGAGTAAATTTGCTTAAAAAACTGCACTGTTGGTCCAAACTGAATCACGTTGTCACACAAGAGTTTGCTGGAGCATTCAACCATATATTGTAGAATCACAGAATGGTTTAGGTTGGAAGGACCTTTAAGATCATCTAGTTCCAACCCCCTGCTATAACCAGGGGCACTTCCCTCTAGACCAGGTTGCTCAAAGCCCCATCCAACCTGGCCTTGAATGCTTCCAGGGAGGGGGCATCCACAGCCTCTCTTGGCAACCTGTTCCAGTATCTCATCACCCACACAGTAAAGAATTTCTCCCTAGTATCCAGTCTACATCTACCCTCTTGCAGTTCAAAACCACTTCCACTTGTCCTGTCATTACACTATTTAGCTTCCAGGAGAGTGCAATTTTTCATTTATTTATTTATTTATTTATTTAGTTTATTCTTCTCTTTTGAAATGAGCAGAAAGAAGCTGTGCACAAAAAAGGTTTTACCTTAAGGATTAGAGAGATGAAAGGAGAATAATCTGAGGGCAGGCCATTTCACTTCATAGGTTCTACTTGCAGTGGGAAAGCAAAATTTAGATTTGAGTTCTAGAGATGCCCCCATTCTTGAATAAGATGACAATCACCTCAGATTGATCCACATTAAAGTGTATTCAAAAATTCCAAAGGAGACAATTTGCCCAATATAAATTATCTTAACTTCAAAATTGTGGCTTGTAGTTACTATGTTATGAGATAAAAACTGAAGCAATGTATCATAATATAAGGATGTAAAGGAGATCTAGTCCTATATAATGAAGTCTATAAAATGAAAAACAAAAATGCTTATACTACAGGAAAACATTCAGTCTGTACTTCTGAGCTACCATACAGTGTTTTCTCAGGTCTTTCTAGCCTGTGGCAGTGAAGATGTGTTACAATAACCTGCTTGTCACCTGCACGGAAGCAGAAAACAGGCCTAATTATAGCTAAGAATATAATACATATTTTGGCCATATGAATGGTTTCTAAGAAATTTATTGGTGCTTTCACTCTTCTTTTTTTTTTTTTTTTGTATAATTTTTTTTTTCTTAAATCCACACAGAGACATGATTTCTGATATGCTCATGTCACAGAGAATGAATCTGAGTCTTTAATTTCATTACAGAAATGTGTTGCCTTGTTTCTTCCTTTGCCAGTAAAAAATGTTATGCTCTTTCATGTAAATATGATCTAATATTCAATGCTTTTGTTTGTGCTTTGTTTTGAACACTAAAATGGATATGTTATATGAAAGCAGAATGTATATAAACATAATTTAAAAATTAAAAGTAAAATGATGAGTGACATGCAAAATTTACAGGAAAAATCAAAGTAAAAACTTTAGCAAATATTTAACAGTACAGATTATCTGTGCTAGTGCTCAAGTGCTAGATGTGTTTTTATTTACATAGACACGATCATTGTGCATAGCCAGTTCCATGATTATGAACATATGGTTCATAGTGAGGTTAAATTCATATTTTTTTTTACCTATCAGAAAGTTCTGGACTTTTGTATCGGTGAAGAAGGGACCCATACTTTCCTTAAGCTAAGACTGAGAACTGAAGAGCTAGAAAACCTCACCCAGATGCAAATGGACTGGGAACCTAGGTCCTGCTCTTGGCAGAGTGTATATATTTTACATCATAAAGTAAAAATAGTTCATCATCAAATAAAAATATAGTAGGAAAAAAAATAAAAAAGGAAAAAACCCAAAACATATAGGAGCTTTTTTTCTTTTTTTCTTTTTTTCTTTTTTTTTTTTTCCCCCCCTGCTTCTGTAGAGCTTGATTCAAGCTCATTCTTGTCTATTGGCTTTATGGTCCTATGACTCTTTCACTTCTGCCTGACAATGGCCAATTTCAACAAGAAGGGAAGAAAGTATTAAAACTGAAAAGCAGAAAGTATGTCCAGATGTGTAAAGAAGATAGTCTTGGCTTCGGCAACATACATTTAATTAGACAATAAGCCAAGTCAAAAAAGATTTTGCAGAGCAATCTGCTAATAGCATTAGAATATTTATTTACTTATCGATCTATCTATCTATCTTATGTATAAACATACACAAATACATGTTTAAAGATATCAGAAGCAGTATATCGGCCAAAAAATTTTCATTACCAACATATGATTGATCCATCAAAAGAACAATATCAGAAGAAAAGGCCACTGAAAAAAAAAGTTAAATGAATTAATTGCCTTAGAATTAATGATGAAGGCCATTATAGAAGTTTCTAAATGAGTGTCAAAACTAAAGAACAGCCCAAAAGTGTCAGTATAAAAAGTTTTAGAAAAAATTAATGGCTAGATATCATTACAATGAAATGACATTTGCCCAAGAGTCTTAAAGAAAATCCAATTTAGAATTGCTCATCTTATTTGTGTAGAGTATTGGTCGCATTGGCTTTAGTGTGAGAGGAATAAATGAATGTAATGATTGTTTTCTAAAGGACACCAAAAGCATCTGTGAAATTAAGTGTCTTTATGTCTGACATATTTTAGGCAAATGTTAGAGAACTTATATTGACTTAATGTGCGCAAAGATTTCACGGTAAAGAGCAGTCACTAGGATGACAGATGAAGTTCAATGACAACAAGTGCAAAATAATGCACAGAAATAGAAAAATCAACCTTGTGCTTGGAATCATCAGTAGGTACAAGATCAGGTATAAAAACCCTGGAAAGAAGCTCTTAGACCATTTTAAATATCAGTTAGTAAATTGCTGATCATAAATAGAAGTTTATAAAGAGGGCAAACAATAAGAAAGGTAATTGAATTATTACACTAGATGTTTATACAGTACATCTACCTAGATAACTACATATACTCCTCATTCTATCTTTTCAGCAGTGACACCATAAATGTTCAGAATAAAAATGATTGACTGAAGTGATACGATGCAGACACATGAAATCAGAAATAATATAATTAGGTAAAAGAATTTCATATAAGTCAAAATTAAATCAGAATTCATTTTCACAGGATGTTCTACTTTTTACAAATATAACTGAAGTCTGTACAAAGAGTTAAAAATTCTTGAAGAAAAATGTGCAGGGAATATGAAAACCATGATAGAGATACAATCTTTTGCTTAGGAAATCTTTGAACATGAAACTACAGGAATTTTTGAAGCCTTATGGGAGGGAAGAATTGCTTTAGTCTTTCGCTATTTTCTTATACCTTTCCCAAAATCAGATTCCCTGGCCTCAATTAATGGCAGAACATTAGTCTAAATAGACAACTGACCTGACCTCAGAAAGACCATTCTTTCATTCTCATGTACCATATCCCCTTGAGAAAATACTCCAGTGGTGTAGTTTCTCTTTTTTTATTTTTTTTTCTGTCTTCTAGCAGCTGTTCTATGTTTGATAATAGCCACCATAAAAATTCCCGAAGACACAGAACTTTCTAGGCATTTCAAAATCAAGAAGCAGCTGTAATGATATACTGCTTTGGGACACGTCCTTAAAAAAAAAAAAATTGAAAAGAAGCCAAAGGTATCGAATATGGAACTTACATAAAATATAAGTGTAGAAGTCCACATCTGAGCCCCTAAAACTTTTATCAGTCTTTGGCATAGTTCTACAGATGCTTTAAATATTCTGGGACATATCTTGCAGAACACTAGTTTGATTTGGGAAACATTGTTTACATACTGTCTTGAAAAATCTCCTTCCTATTGGCTTTTGATTTAATTAACTCATTCATCATTTCAAAAAGTTCCATAATTTTATCTTAATTAAGATAACAGGTTTTTGTTGTTGTTGTTGTTGTTTGTTTGTTTGTTTGTTTTGCTTTGAAAAAGATTATTTCCTTAACTTAGTATGTAGCAGAGATGCCACATGAGATGAAGAATGATGTTAAAAAAAGAACTATCTCGGGCTCACACTTGGATGCTGTGAGCAAAATGAAGAGATTCTTGAAGCTAGCACATGCTGGCAGACTTACAGCTCTGCTGTAATTGGTGAAACAGTTGACAAAACATGTTTATACAGGACTCACGAAAAAAAAAAGTATATTTGCTTCATGTTCTCAGTACTTACAAGATTTCTTTTTCTTTGTTTTTCATTATAGCCAAAAATAGAAATTGATGAATTTTACAAATGTGAAGGCACTATGATAAATAATTTTTCAGTGTTGATTCTTAGCCATACCAGTGGTAAGTAGAATTCCCTCAGTTTTAGTAACACCTTCTTAAGACACTTTTGTAAAAATAAGATCTATCTGAAGAACTACAGAGGGTAGAAATAGGAATAATGAAATATATAGTCTCTGTTGGAAAAATTTATAATTTATATTAGTGGAATCATCCAGTAGTAGTAGGATTTTATTCAAAATATTTCCCAAATTGCTCACCAGGCTACATAAAAAGGTGTGTTTTCTTAGAAAACAATTTGTGAAAAGGAAAAAAAGAAAACTAATTTCACACAGATCTTCTGTTTCCTCTTGATTCCTGTTTTCCTCTGCTTTGCACAGTAGAAATCTCATCAGAAATGCTCCTGACCCAGCTCCCTTTGAAAACTATTTTGTCATCCTTCAGCTCCTTAAGGAAAAGATGAAAGTGAAAATACGGATGTGTTTCTAATGAGGATAATGAAAGTTGAAAGGCAAGTGGAGGTACTGGGAGAAAAATAAAATGTGGATACTGATAGATGCTCGGTAGGAAAAGGTGCAAATGATAAGTCTGTAATATGACAATGAAAGAAAACACTTTACTGAAGAACAAAAATTCTGACAAACAATGTTAAAAGCAGACGCTTGAGATTTCAGTGGGAATCTGTGGTCTATGTAGAGGATTAGATTGAGCAGAATCAACACCATATACACTTCTTATGAGTTTGTTTGACATAATATTTTGTATGCCACTGAGCGCTGATATGTACTGTACACAAAATGTTTCTAACACCAGCCTAATATAGTACTAAATGGCATAGAACTTTGTCATTAGTCATTTAAAGTGATTAAATTCTTAAATTCCTTCTAGAGAAAATCAGTCTCTCTATCTCTCTCTCCCTCTTTTCCCATTCTTAGTATGTTACTTAGGTATTTTTAATAATCTGATTTTCCTACAGTCTCATTTGGCTATTTTGCAGTGTACTTTCTTGAAGAATAGGTATTTATCTGATAAATGATGATGATACAAAGCTATTCCTGAAGCTAATTCCTAATCTTCTCAGACTGGGTTTAATAAAGAGTCTTATTAGCTGGAGATGATTTGTATGATTGTTTCTGTTTGCATTGCTTTTGTTATCTTATGCTTTTCCCTCTTCCTGTACTTGGTCTTTAGAACTTCTGCTATATATATTGATAGATACTTTACATTATTCCAACATAGATCTTTTTGATGTTCGATCGTGATCGTACTGAATATTAAATATTTGGACTATGTCATGAAATCCTTTGAATGCAACAGATTTTTTTACTGTCCTGAATGTAATATAAACTAATAATTATGTACTGTCTTTCTTCTTTTATCAAACTGTGGACTTTATAGTTATAGTGAAATTATCTCTTGTTGTCTTACTCTAGAAAATGTACAATGAGCTTGATGAAAGAAAACACGTTTTATAACCATGGTAACTGTCAGTAACATCTGTAATCTCTCTCATTTCTCCATGAATATTGAAAAAATGTCCAAAATTAAGTGTTGATTTTTATTTTTTATGCAAAAGGATACAAAGAGAAAATCAATGATGGGCATAATGTTAAATCACATATGGCTAAGCATTTAGGAAACTCCAGCACAATTAGTATTGCAGGCAGTAAAAAATATTTAGATTCAAATGACTTTGTCAGAGATAGACTATGTCTTTCCATAAAATTGATTTGTCTAAGTGCCTCTGCAAACAGTTTACTGTTACCTCTAGCAGTATTTTGTGAAAAATATTAATTTGTATAGTTCTTTTAGTTCTTTTCAATTCCTTTTTTTTTTTTTTTTTTTTTTTTTTAAAGAGAATTTTATACTTCTTTGTCAAACTTCATCCATCTGCCTAAAAACCTTATAAGATTTTGTGAGGAGAACAGTCTATGTGACATGATCCTGACAGATTCTTTTGGAATGTAAGGGCAGTGATAGCTGAGAAAACCAAGAGTTTCTACGTGTTACTTCAAAGCTGCTAAATATATTTAAGTGATATTTTAGAATAAAAAATCACTAGCACAAGACTCTACAGTGAAAAATATGCTAGTGCTACTGTGGCTGCAATGCTCTACTCAATTTAAATTCAAAGGAAGACATTCAAAACTTTTCTCAATGGTCTCACGTTTAAGGTAAACACATGGGATGTTCCACTGATAAGCTGTTTCAAAATTCTCTAAGTAAATGCTATTATTTTGAGAGAACAATCATATCAAAGATAACATACAGTTTGAAACAGTGAACATAACATGGCTCCTAATTTTTAGGGTGATTCAATAATTGTGAAGCAACTCAGTGCAACTCAGATTTCATTATATAGTATGAGAAATATGTTTATTCTTTGAACTGAGTCAGATTTCCATAGATACGTTATGAGAATGTTCTTCAAAGGACTGTGTGCGTGGATGTGTAAATTAGTATTTATTTACCAATAAATAATACGTTGCCATCTCTGAATACTAAAATATATATATATATATATGACTCAAACACCAAAGATTCATGGTTTTTAAAAGATTTTATTATTAGTTGTAATATTATGAACATGATTATTTCTCACTATTCTGATTTTAAGTGCAAAACCTATGCACCTACTCTTTTCTTAGCAAACCTGACGATTACAAATAAGAATCTTCAGATTCTTTTATAAGTAATTATCTGGGAGAAGGTGGTGAGCCTCTGAGAAAAACAGAATATTGAGAAATCTCCAAAAATCATGAATTGACAGTCCTGAGATACTACAGGAGTATTAAAGTATTCTTTACAGGTTTTGCTGGAGCAACATTAAGATGTTCTCGTGCATTTCTAATGATTCTCTTCTACAGCTCTTTATGTGCAGCTTTTTTGATGTATTTAGATGGCCCTGATACAGCTAATTTTTTTTGATGGCAGTAAAATACACCTCATGTTTTAAATTCCATTGAGATTTTGTCCCCTGTTATTTTCTTCTAGGTATTCCTTCCACACTTATTTGAAATATCTGAGTTTCTTTTTTCTTATGAACTGCCTTAGAAATAAAATCATTTTTCCAAAAGTAGCAATGTTCTTATGTTGGTTTTTGAATGTAGTGATGTAGTGCCTCTTCTTCTCATGATAATAAAATCCAGGTGTATATTCTGATTTAAAGTGCCGTTTTCTCCACGTTGTTATTAAAAATGTTATTTAAACAAAACAAAACCAAAACAAAAATAAAACAAAACAAAAAATCTTCAAGTGACTTGAAATTGTGTATGAATTGTGTTACATTTTTTTGTATATGCTATACCGAAAAAAACATGTCACAGTATATAAAGATATTCATCTAGTAAAGTTAATTTAAAAAATCTCAGTGTTAATCAAGAGATTAAATTATCTGAAGAGTAGAAAAACTGTATAACTAAAGCTATGATAACTGGACATAACCAGGCCTTTTGAGTATGTGGATAGAGATAAAAATACACAAATCTATAACTTTCTAATATTCTGAAATTCATATTCATTGACATTATTATCAAATACATGTTTATAAAGTAGATTCGTGTATTCACTGATGGAATCCACATTAGGTTTACTTCTTGAATAAATATTTTCAAGTAAAAGAAAACTCTGGAAAAGTTTTTCAATTTGTGACCATACAAGTATGTTTTTTTTTCAATTCAGAAACTTATTGTATTTCATAGAATCATAGAATCATAGAATCACTCAGGTTGGAAGGGACCTCAAAAGATCATCAAGTCCAACCGCAGCCTAACCATAGTACCCTAACTCTAACAACCCTCTGCTAAATCATATCTCCGAGCGCCACATCAAACGACTCTTAAACACATCCAGGGACGGTGATTCAACCACCTCCCTGGGGAGCCTATTCCAATGTTTAACCACCCTTTCTGTAAAGAAGTGTTTCCTAATGTCCAACCTAAACCTACCTTGACGCAACTTGAGGCCATTTCCCCTCGTCTTGTCACCACTGAGAAGAGACCAGCCCCGCTCTCACTGTAAGCACCTTACAGGTACTGGAAGAGAGTAATAAGGTCTCCCCTCAGCCACCTCTTCCCCAGACTAAACATCTGTAGCTCCCTCAGCCTCTCTTCATTGGGCTGATTTTCCAAGCCTTTCACTAGCCTCGTTGCCCTTCTCTGGACCTGCTCCAGTACCTCCATCCTTTCTGTACTAAGGTGCCCAAAACTGAACACAGTACTTGAGGTGAGGCCTCACCAATGCCGAGTACAGGGGCAGGATGACTTCCCTAGTCCTGCTCACCACACCATTTCTGATACAAACCAGGATGCCAATGGCCTTCTTGGCTGGCTCATATTCAGCTGACTGTCCATCAGCAATACAAGCATTTGATGGAAGTCTGGCTTTAAGGGCAAATTAAAATCATCTTTTATTAGTCCCTCCCATGCTTAGAAAAGAAGATTCTAAAAACGTTCATAAGATATAAGTTCACAAGGCTAATATTCATCTTAATCTCCATTATCCTGTTTTTCCTTTCTATCTAAAAGGATATGAAGTTGCTGAATCAACTTGGATCAAAACAGAGAAGACTGCTATTGTTTAAATGTCTTCCTTTATAGCTGTTTTGTTTGTTTGTTTGTGGTTTTTGTTTGTTTGTTTGTTTTGTTTTTTTTCTTTTTTCATCCCCTCCCCCATGATACAGCTACTACAGGCAAGCCAGTTTTAAGGAAGTTGAGTTAGCTTCCATGGGGCAGAATGTTTTATGTCCATTCTTTTTAAAACCAGAAATCACACTTGTTCTTCTCTTCAGGACTGAAATGAACTCCAATACAGATGCTATTACATGGAACTATGTTAGAGCATATACATTAGATAGAGATGCTACAGGTTTTGTTACATGATGTCTATTTTAATAATAAATACACGTCTATTTTGACCTTTCTGGATACTGATAGCAGACACTCCTATGTCACAGGAAGAGGGAGTTTAAAGATGTATAAAAAGTCTTTGTTTTTACTAGATGCAGTCTGATCCGTAAGCCCCAAAGTTTGGACTTATTTTAAAATTTTATTCAAATATGAATTTTCCAGATCTGCCTCCTCTTTGATGTCTGATTACTATGAAATTTTCCTCTACCACCAGGAGAAAGCTGCAGTTACTTTTGTAATAGATTCTTCCGTTTTTGTTTGTTTGTTTGTTTGTTTGTTTGTTTGTTTTATCACATTCCTCTTGAGCTTCTCCAAATAGATAAGTGATGATGAATTCAGATATGGTCTAACCATCCCCCCATCTTCTCTCAAAGGATAAAACCATACGTGTAGTGGAGTGATTTTTTAATTGATTTATTTATGTTTGATATGTGAACTGTGCTAAAGGGGTTTATAGCAGAGCTGTACTCTATTTGTCATAAGAAAATTCGATGGTGAAATTATCTGTAAATTTCTTAATTGTCTCAGAACTGCTATTGTGAATAAGCTGTTATCTATGGGGAAAAAAATTATAAAACCCTACCAGTTATTTTTACTCTTTATTTATTTTTCTATCTATCTATTTATTTATTTATTTAACACAGAAATGTATACTGCTGAATGATATACATGTTCTGAAAATATATTGGTAGTCTGAAATATCTGAATGCTTGAATGGTTAAACTACACCTGTGGAAACAGTGTTTTGAAATCCTTTCTTCTGAGACATATTAAGTACTGTACCATAGAAGATAGCTCTTCCAGGAACAAGCTAATACAGTGCCAGAAAATCAGCTTTTATAACATTGTCATAGTATTCCCAGCTATGACACAGTTTTAGAAAAAGACACTGGCATGAACATCAGAATACACCTGAATTTCAAGATTTTTTTTTATTATTACCTATGCTTTCTATAGCAGTTAACACTATTTTAATAGGGCAAATCTTCCAGTATCCTGTCATGGAATGTTCTCCTGATAATAAACTGCAAGATTTAAGTTATGCTATTTTCAGTTCCTCTTGTAAAATGGAACTAGTGCAGGTACCCTGGAAATAGCTCAAACTGTGGAAAGGGATACAGCAATTCACTCTTTACAAGGATGTTTTTCTTAACTGAATGGCACCACAACTTCACACTTGCCACACCACCCTGAGGTGAAAGCTGGTAGCCATTCTTGCACTATCCCGTGTTTCAGGGACATATTATTTTGTGCAACATTGTTAGGCAGGTGTTTCTGACACTTCTTTGTTATAATTCCATTTTATAATATTTGGAGATGAAGGCCTGAGTTTTCAAAGTACATACATTCCTTACTTCCGTTAAAATCAGTGTAGATGGTTGTATGATTTCTGAGTTTGCGCTAATCCATTTATTCAACACAGATATAGAAAATCTGTGGAAGAATGGGAAACCAAAACTGGAAAGGCCACGCATAGAGAAGAACTGTAAGCCTTGTTTATCTAGACCTAAAAAAATGTAATTCAGATTTGTTTGCAGTTGCCATCTCCCAGTCTGTGTATGTGATTACTTCCTATGCTTCTCTCAAACTATTAGACACAGTCTATCACTCAGTCCTTTTAGGAGTATGTAGGAGCAGAAAAGTTTAACCATTAACATGATGCAGTGTCTACTTCAGTCCTTTTTGAGCAGTATTCCCAGGCCATTACATGTTGTTTAGTGAAATTTCTTTAACTTCTTTTAGGAAAAAAAAAAAAAAAAAGATACTTTCACCCCAAACCATGAGTAGTGGACAGAGCCTTAGATGATTTCTTTTGGCTCAGTCACCATTTGGAGGGTAGTTTCTGATGAACAAATTTTAAGAATACAAATAATGCTGCTGGGAGAAGTGCAAGCATCTGCAAAGCACAGTGCTGTCACTGTGGAAGTGTGTCCACTGTGTCACTACTGGAGGTCTGATGCAAATTCCAAACTGTACAAGTTTACAAGTACAGTTATTGCAAGATCGTGATGAACTTCAAAATCTATTTTTTCCCTCATCTGTGGAATGGTGAATTGCATACTACAAAATGAAATCTGGTGCATTGTCTCTTTGTTCTGGGCTGATGTTCAAATGTGTGGATTAAAATCACTCGTTGGGGCACAAATATTGGGAAGTCAGTCAAGCTATTCTGTTGTGGTAACATGCTGAGGCTATGATGCTTAAAGTAACTGATTTAGAAGGTGGAAAGGAGGAGAAATTATGCAAAATAAACCATAAAGACGGCCAGACTATTACTTTACGAGCTACTTTTCTGGGAAATGGGTTTATCAGTGGTGATACTTCTTTCAGGCAAATTTATGGGGGGGAGGGTTAATGATGGGTCTGGATGCATCTGGATGCTATTGCCAGTAACATTACACACCTCTTCATTATAGTGTGCTGGCACTAATGACTCTTTCTGATAAAAGTGGGTTTTTTTGTGGTTTTTTTTTGTGTTTTTTTTTTCCCTGTGTTTTGTAGGCTCTATTTTTATTATATATATATGTATATATATATATTTCAATAAATAAAATAACTCCTGGGGAAAATAAATAAATAAATAAATAAATAAATAAATTGAAGCAACTAATGAGAGAAACTACAATGTACACAGAAACGAGCCAAACACCACTGGGACTACTGTACACAGTAAATTATCCAAATAATATGTTGGGTGTTTTTATTTATTTGGTTTTAAGTTACTGTCAACTGTCTCACCAACCTGAAGTTAACATTAAGGGGATGTGTGCAAATCCTGTCATTGGGTATTGGGTCATTAAGTAGGTAACTGAAGAAAAAAAAATGAAGTGTCAGAGAAGTAACAGGATATTTTAGTACAACAAATTTAATTTAAAAAAAAATTAGTTAGTGATAATTATTAATAGATAATCATCAAAGTTCATACTTCATAGTTCTGAATAGAAAATTCAAAGAGGTTTTTTTTTTAGATAATCTTTAAAGTTCATAGTTCATTGTTCTGACTAGAAAATTCAAAGAGGTTTTTTATTTGTTTGTTTGTTTGTTTGTTTTTACCTGGAATAACACTGCCTCTGAGGGTTTCTATTGCAAAACAAAAATTTATGTTTCTTTAATTTTTATCACCATTAATTGTCACAAAATCATGTTTGTATCTGAACTCATATATTTATGTCCTTAATATTATTTAGAACTACACCTTGCCTGAAAGGTAATGCTGCAGCAGAGGGGCTCCTTAGCCTTTCTCCAAAGAATTTCCCTTTTAACTGTGCAGAAAATCTGTGAGATGAGGGATTCACAACACTATAAAGTTTTTGTTTTGCTTTGTTTTGTTTTGTTGTTGTTTTTTTTTCATCAAAAGACTCAATAGGTTTGGGAAATTTTCTACTATTTTGTTTCAAATTTCAGTTAATCTATACATAGAAAAGCCTTAGTGTAGCCACCTGGAAAAAATATACAACTATATAAAGAACAGTCTTGAACACAAAGGACTGTGAATTCTATTTGCTTATGATTGAGACCCAATTCATATCAGAGACATAAGAGAAAGAGGCCCTTTGGCAAGGCAGAGACTGAGTTACTAATGTGCTTCTGGAAACGTACAAATTAATCAACAAACTTTAAATAGAGCTGCAGGCTTTCAAAGAATATGTATTAGATGTATTGGTATGCATCTAGTCTTGTAATCATGATATGCCTGTCATTTTAGATAACTTCTGCAGTGTTGATTGCTTATCTGATTTTAAATGATAATAATAAAGAAAAGGAAAAAAAAAAAAAAAAAGAAAAAAAAAGAAGACACCCCAAATTTAAACTAATCTTGCCTCATAGGTGTATTTACTAATCTTTGCATTCCAGGAGTTTTGACATATGACAGCAATTTTGAGGTATGTTTCTTATGCATAAAATGAATGAAAAATATTTTTCCCATTTTGCAAGGTACTTGAAATGTCAAAAGTCCATCTAGATGAAGAAAACAAAATCCCTAATAAAAATAAGCAGTGATAAATACATGCAAGGAGGAATAAAATAATGGTATTAAAGCAATAATGGTTAAATATTGTTGTGACAGCTGATTTCACTTTCTTGATCACAGTTCCCATGTAGTTTTGGACAATGCATCTAAATCCTATCTGCAAAAGAACTAGACTCCTGCCACATTTCACTACTGCTGATTTTTGAAGATTTGAAGGGAAATGTAGTGTTTGTTATTTAGAAATTTATCCCCAGATAGTGCATGGACTTGACCTCCATGCCTAATTTTCTTGCCCATAAACAGGAGTAATATCACCATATTCCCTATTCAGATAGTCATTGAAGTAACTGCTTCTGTATCTATGCAGCACAGGGATACCCTAGTTGTGCGCTTCTTAGAGCAGCCCATGAAGAATTAATCATAGTTCCTATTTAGAAACAAGGTTAGAGACATATGAAGTAAGTAAAGTCCTGGGTCAAACACTAAATAATGAGGATAAAAGAAAATATTGATCATCATATTGATCACTAAAGTGAGCATCATACATTCACGATTTGGTGCAATACCAAGATCCTGTGGAAAATATGTTATGTAATGGTATAATTAAAGATTATATCATCATACATATGTATGAGAGATTGTAGAAGTAACCTCAAACCTGGCATTTTTGAGCTGTTGAGCACTCAACCTAATAAGTCTCTTAAATTTATTTTCGTGGGTGTATTATTCGTAGGCAATTCTTAAATGTCCATGTAAATGACGAACTAAAGAGAAGGAGAATTTGAGAGAGCAGCTCTTTTAATTGTATGTTTATTTATGTTAATTTGTTGTATGTGTGTCCCTAAATGGGCATCTTCTAACAGAACAGTGCACTGACATTTAAGTCAAGGTATTATAGCATTAAACCTCAGAGTGATGAATTAGATTCCCTTTCTCTTTTGACAATTGATGGTCTGATATGAAGAAAATAATCTTGTCTTCTCACTTAAAACATTTTTATCAACTGTATACTGTATATATTTTCAACAGAGGAAGAGTAAATGTGAGCAACACACAATTTCTGTTGCATACAACTCAGATATTTTCTCTGTCTTCCCTTCTATCTCATGTGTCCACATAACTTGTTATCACAAGAGTCCTTTGGGGACAAAGGCTATTACAATATATGGAAAGAAAAAAAAATTCAATTAAATCTACACAAAATTTTCCTTCTGACTACCAAAGTACTGACAAACATTCAGGAGTTGAATCCACACTTTCTATACTTCAAGAAAATTCAATATTTCAGACAATAAGAGACAGCAATTCAGCAGAAACTCATGATCAGTAGCTAACAATTTATTGATGCTGTGGTATCAATATGGGAAAGAGGGGAAAAAAGGAGACTATGTACCAATTACTGGCAAATGCTGATGTCCTTTCAACAGTCATGCAAAAGCATGATAACACTGAGGTGGACAGAGGAACTAAGAATGAATGTTTTGCACGTCTTGTTTACTTTTGATTATATAAGAACTGGAGTGACTTTCTTTGCATCATTTAATATAATTCCAATTAAAACAATAATAATATAAGGAAATCTGATTGTAAAGTTATATTTTTAAAACACTCTTTTTCCTCCTCTCCTTGTAGATGTATTTACATATGCATTTGCTTCTGTACAAAAAAAAGATAAAAAAATACTGATACACTTGCTGGACGTGCTCAAGATTGCAATAGCACCAAATTATCTTGGTAGCATATGTGGTTGCTAGCAAAGAATGCACATCTCTCCCACAGAAATAACTGTATTCCAGTAGTGGAACCAGCACAAAGTAGATCACAAAATACATAAAGTAGATGCTCCATAATACATGATTACATAACATGTACATGATTACTTCATGTACATGTAAGTTTAAAGTACAAAATTTGAATAAGAAATTATTTTCTTGTTTTCTCTTAGTTCCCAGTCTAGGTTTTGAATGTGTAAGAAAGTCCTTAATTAGCAAAATGTTAGGCTTGTACTCAAATAACATTGATTTAATTGGATTCAGGCATGTGCTCATAATCAGTAAATGAGTGTTCTTTACTAGTTTGGAGTTAAATGAATGTTTGTTACAAGTTTGGAGATCTTCAATATTATGGACCAAATTCTACTCAATAAACTCTACATGGATCTTCAATTTAGGTAGAAGGACAATATATATATATATATTTATTATTTTTATGTGGTTTTTTAAAACATGGATGTGCAAAAATATGTTTACATGTTTAAAAATACCTCAAGCAACACCTTTTCCAGAGATGGTGGTCTATTTTATTAAAATAAAGTCAGTATATACTGCAAATATATGTTAAAGTGAATAACGAAGACCAAAGTAAATAGGGACTAAAATAAAGATACTTGGGACATGCTTAATATTATGTCTGCTATGTGGTAATTACCAGTGAATATAAAGATATTAAAGACTGTGAATCTGTGTCTTTGTAAAGAACTGTACCATTTACCTCACTTTACTGACAGTTAAAAATGTATTGATTTACTTTGGGCAATCTTGGACTTCCTCATCCAATATGCACACATTTGAAAAAGAAAATTTCCTGCTGTAATTGCCTTTTCTGATATCCTTACCTATTCTGATGAGTACTGAACTAGCGCCAAATTGCAAGTAGTGTCACTGACAAGTATTGCATTTAGAAGGTCTGATTTAACAAATTAGCAGAGCATTAGACTGGTTGTGGCAGTGACCGCACCACTACAAGGATCTTAAGGCATTGTTAGACTTTCTAAATCTTTCTCTTAATCTTTTTTTTTTCTTTCCTTTTTTTTTTTTTTTTTTCTTTTTTTAATTAGCTCACTCATTTAATGTAATCTCTCTTCAGAACTCTCTTCTTAGAACTAGCTGTGTTTCCCCTTCTGGAAGTCAAGCAGTAAACTGGAAATATTCTCTGGTTTTGATTCCTTATTTTTTTGGTACATACTTATGTTAATGACTTATTCAGTTTCATCTAGTACTTAATGTTTGTACCCAGGGAAGAGTGAAAAGCTGCAATAATTATGAAAGTATGTAATTGGTCTTTCTTTGCTGTCAGTTCTTCTGCTAGATCTGCTTATGCCAAATGCAAAGATGGAAGTAGGAGAAAGAAAAACTTATCTAGAAAATGGATCCCAAATTCAATTTGAAATGAGTAGTGCGATAGAAATTAGCATTGAAGTGAAGGTCTGAGTGCCAGGTACACAGTGATAATGTATGCAAATTCCTCATAAGTAGCAGCCAAGATGTTTGTGAAACAACCGATATATCTATTGAAAAGTGAGTGAGATGGTTTAACTAACCGATCTGTGCAATGCCTTCAGGGAGAGGATTGCGGGAGTCGTGAGTAAATAGAGAAGCAGTGAAATTCAGGGGAGTCTGGAGAAAAGCAGATGCTTGAGTGAGACTGGAAAACAGGTGAAGGGACAAGAATAGATGGACAGGCTTCTATAACCTTTTTGAGGTCACTGGGAATAGGAAATGAACAGCTACATTATAGATGTCTATTCACAGAATACAGTCTGATGAATTCAGAAAAAATATCCATTGAAGAAAGAAAGCAGTGATTGGCTTTGCAGAACATGAGGCTGTAGAAATGGCAATTGAGAAGGAAACTTATGTGAATATACAATTGCTCTAGCAGCAGCATATTTTAAAAAAATATCATTGAAGAAGACTCAGTAAGTCATATAAACCTGCTTAAATTAGATTCCTTAAAGTCAGTGCATAAGTCTTTGTATAATTCATGCAATATGTACAAACTTTATAGAAGGATTCACCTTGGGAAGGGTGACAAGCACATTTTGGAGGTCAAAATAAGGATTAGAGAAAAGGTATTCTTTGAATTTCATGTGATTGATTTCAGATGAGTGCAGAGCATTGCACTTAGAAAGGAGAAATAAGACACACATTTTAAATAGGTTAGAGTTGAACTGAAATAGGTACAAGGCTTATCTCAAAATGAATATAAGGCACTAGTGTGATCCTGTTGCAAAACAGGAAAATTTGGAATGAATTAACATGAGTGCTGGTTGTAATACACAGGAGGCATTTTTTTCTATCTCTTCCTGGCTTTTGTGGAACCTTGGCTGGAAAACTATGGTTAAGAGCAGATAAGTTGGAAAGTGGTAAGAATAATACAGATTTTAGAAAATAAAAAATGAACTACAAAGAAATAGAAAAAAAGATCAATATAATTACATTTCTTCAGTCTAATAGATAGAAGAAGGTAGCAAAGCTTTCTTCCATTAGGTAATAAGCAGGTATAATGAGGTCAGGGACTGATTGTTCTCTATGACCATAAAGTCTAAGACAGAGAGAAAACAGATGAATTTTCAGCAAAGATATGCAGTTTGGATATTGAAGCTTTTGAAAGCCAAGGATTAGGGTAGCAATACAATAAGACGCCTGCACTGGCTATTTTCTTTCTCTGTAACAAACTGCAAAAATGTTCTTTTGAAGTTTATCTAGGTTGTTTTTATCGTACTTGTGTGCAGGTACTATTCAATGACATCTTCAGCCCTGTAATTTCTAAGATTCTGTCCTCAAATGAGAAACTTACCAGCAACAGAAATTTTTGACTCAAACAGAAAACACAGATACTATGAATCAGGATGTTCTATGGAGAATTCCTCCAGTGATTAATGATTTCTTCGTAAATATGAATTAAAATAACCTGCCAATGTGAATGACATTCATTGGTTTTGATAAAGATACTGACTAGTATTAGAGAAAGAAAAATGCTGTGCTGAAAGGGACCCAAGAATAACAAAACTCTGTAGTTTCTGAGAATGAGAAACACGAGTGGTTTGGGCTGTGGTTGATGCAGATGGGAAAGAAAAAAAGGACAGCCCAGAGCAATGCTTCTTACGTGCAGTGTACTAATGACAGATTTATATAAAAGCATCAAAAGGGTCCAGTGCTATCTGAGGATGTAGTGTGTGATCTTGGAACAGGCAAAAGTCTTACTTTTATTCCAAGTCTGCAGCTAAGGTGGGGTGCAGTATCTCACAAAGAGCATAATGAAAGTTCAGGTTCAAACAGACTACAAAAAGGGAGTCTGGGAATGAGTTTGAGGCTTGGAGGGGAAGTAACAACAACTCTAGTGTTCTACCAAAATGCATTCAATTCTGATTTAAAAACAAAACAAAACAAAACAAGCAAACAAACAAAAAACGAAAACAGTAAATTTCTACTACTCACTGCAAAGGAAATCTGTAGTCCTTTCTTTCAGGCTTGCATTTTGACCAAGTCCCTTTGAAAGGCAGAGTGAAAAGCAACCAAGATGTCTTAGTTTCTAATTTTCATTTATTTTACCAGTGAGAAAACCTATTGTTTCATCAGGATCAAGTGAATATTACAATTATTATTAATAATTATTCTATTACTTTTTTTCTTTTCTTTTCTTTTCTTTTCTTTTCTTTTCTTTTCTTTTCTTTTCTTTTCTTTTCTTTTCTTTTCTTTTCTTCTCTCTCTCTCTCTCTTTTTTTTTTTTTTTTTTTTTTTTTTTTTTTTTTACAAATGCCATTTTCTTATGGGTTTCTACAGCTCCATCCTCTGTGTTACATCTGTTATGATCTGACCTGTCCTTTAGGACACTGCTCTATTAGAAATTAGACAACATATGCAGTTGCATTTAGAAGGAGAAAAAATAAGATTAAAACAGAAAAGGAAGACTTTTTAAAATAGAAGTAAAAATGAACAAAATTTGCAGAAAACAGCGAGGATGAAGAGATCAGAATTCACAGGAAGGAAATCAACGAACTACCTCCTTCTACTGCATTACTTTGTATTAGCATTTTTCTTCTCTATTAAAGTGCATTAAGAACGACAACTCAAAAGAATGGGGATTACACGGATAATGCAACCAAGTGTGGTCAGAGAAATTGTTCTGTGAGCTCATTGTGATTACAGCAGTCAGGAATGAAATCTGAGAAATTAGGAAAATGTTACTATCGTGTCAATAAATGTAATTAAATCTAAGATGACCATTTTATTCTGAATCCCTCTTTCCTGCTTGCTAATGTCTTTCTCAGAAATTTACATTTCCAGATGATGCATTTCATATTAGTTCTTTTCTAGTTCATTCTGTAGTACATTTCCATTAGACATGGAAAAAAACGCATCAGTTTCTAGCATTAAGAATGAATTAATTGAAGGAAAAATATGTTAGGTATGCTTTGTCCTAGTTCTTGTAAACTCCAATTGAATTTTCATGATAACTTTACCTATGAGGTAGGGTTATGTCTGCATGCTTGCTTGCTTGTTTGATTTTATTACAGGCCTATTTATACCTTGTTATACTCTGCTAACTCAAAAATTGGTTATTATAAAAAGTTAAGTTTGGCATGTCAATGGTGGTCTTTCCCTAGAATGTGTGAGTGGTAGGGAAAGCTTCTAAAGGTAAGATGGATGTGTTGCTCAGAAGGTCCTGAGCACAGAAGCTCTAACTGCAGTTTAGCTGAGAAGGTTCAGGTTCAGCTGAGAGTATCTACCTCATACTGCTAACCATCAGGAGAAGATCCCTGGCAGTGTTACAGGGGGTGGTGGTAGATTGGCCACCCCAAGTCTTGGGAGATGCTGTCAGCAATGTCTCACCTGGCCTGTGTCTAGATATAGTCCTGTTTCCACGTGAAATTTGCACTGTATGTATTGGCCTCATCCTTATGATTCTTCCTGATGACCCCAGGGCTGCATCTAAGCCTGGTTTCTATCACTAGACCCGATCCTGACACAACCTATGCATACCGGGGATGTCTAGTGCCCAGGGCTATGACTGCTTCTGGTGCCCTGCTTCTGACAGAGGTTGTGGGATGTGTCCTGACTGCCAGGCCCTATGCTGATGGTCCTTTGGGAAGGCCCCTCTGGTCCTGGTGCCTAGGGAAGCATAAGCCCACACAGTGAGACAACACTCTGGGGACCCTTGGATCTTGTGGACTTAAGAACTGAATACTACTGAAGATGGGATGGTCAAGATATTGAATAAGAGAAGAGAATTTTCAGGGTGGCTGAAGGACACAGCCTTCACAAAACAGCAACATAGGGCTTGATAACAGAAACTCTACCTAGGCTGAGGGACTTGTGAGTGCTTTTGAGGTTTGTATTTGGCAAGGCTACCTAACCACTCCCACACTTCCTATCAAGTAGGACTTGTGCACAAATTACTCATTTCAGTCATTTTAGCTGATGCACAAGAGAACCTAGAACCTTGGCTATGTGGCAGCTGCACCACTCACTGATGGTGGCTTCTGCTAACTGTGGTTCCAGAGCTGGCATGGGCCCTCGGTATTCACATGGTGATTAGTCCTGCTGCTGGGGACAATGCGTTTGCAAAACATTGAACTAATGATGTGCTCACTAATGTCATCTCAGTTGGAGAATAGCTGGAAGTCCTTAAATATGGAAAAGCCTCTAAAGGTCTTGGTTATCTCATAGAAACTAACGACTTCATCTCATTGCATTTAAGCAGTAATTTTTCCATTAACAACTTAAATTGCAGGCACTGAGTACTAGATGTCAAAAACAAATGGATACCAAAATTGTGCAGAACTGTGATGAAATAAACAGAACAATGAGGAATTGTTTAGGATATAGCTGTCTTCAAAGGGTGATATGTATCACAGTGAGCTTAGAGAAAAATCTAGTATGATCAAAGCAAATACATAACTTCAACCTAGTTAATTTCTTAATTCATTACTTCTTTCTTATAAACAGCTTGGAAAGTTATTGATTATACAAACAAACAAACAAAAAATCTAAGTTGATTTTCATTTGGCAATTACTTTGGCCCTAAATCAAATGTTGAATATGAGGCAGCAGTGTGCTTATCAGCCTCAGGTCATGTCCTTAATGCTCAATGAAAGGGAAACCTGTTTCTCATTCAGTGATTGCTCAGCTATAATAAACTGCTAACATTTTTTAATTTGATACTTTACATACTCATTAAACTCTGATATCATATAACAGGGCAGAAGGTTTGACTTTTTCCCCAGGAGCAATTTTCTCCTGAAGCCTGAATGTTTCATTGCTGTACTGTAATTTAAAGGGTTATGGAGGTTCGGTGGAAAAAATTACACTGTTTATGAAAACAGCCAAAACCAAAGACAAACTTAAAACAACTTTAGTGCAGCTTTAGTGCATATACTGCTCACTGGCTGCAAATCACATAGAAGAAGGCAGGTTATGAACAGAGAATTTTGTATTTAAACTGTCACAGTCTTTATTGGCATAGAGGGGACAGAAAGCCACAGGATAACTATCTTAAAAACTGATTAATTTTGATACTTATTTCCACAGATATACAGAAGAAAAAAAGAAAAGAAGCCCCCTCACAGCCATGTTGGAATTATTCACTCAGTAAGAGAATGCAGAAAAAATACAGATCAAAGTGCCTATCATAAATGAACAGCTAATCCAATACAGAAAAATAAAACAGGCAGTTAGGCTTCAAGGCATAAGCTTTTAGGATTCCTTCTGATTGTATTTCCACATGAGTCAGAGGGGGTTGGATCAGGCATTAAGGTTGTATTAAATCATCCATTAAAAAGGGAAAATATTAAAGAATCTAGGTTAATAATTAGAAAGAACATTTAAATTAATTAAAGAGAATGGATACAACAGGTTATAGTAAATCAAACCAGGAATGCCTGCTGCAATGCATAATATTATAAGCCAAAACATAAACTAAACTAAAGAAAGAGAGATTTAGAATAGATGTCAGGAGGAAATTTTTCACAGAGATGATGGTGAGGTGCTGGAACAGGCTGCCAATAGAGGTTGTGGTTGCCCTTTCTCTGGAGGTGTTTAAGGTCAGGTTGGATGTGTCCCTGAGTCACCTGATCTAGTACTTGATCAACTGATTGGCACAAGTTGGAACTAGGTGATCTTTGAGGTCCCTTCCAATGCAAAACATTCTATGATTTTATTGTTCTATTATTAGTATAAAATAATCACCACATTTGCAACAGTTCTTAACTTGGATATATTAATTCATGATGGTACATAATTTGTGGTGAGAATAAACCTGAGATTCACCACAAAAAAAAACTAACCTTATTTCCCCATTCTCTGCTGCTTCTTGCCTCAACCCACATAGCTGCCCCTTAAAAAATTCTACATGAAGTGGTGATATCAATCTGTTCTCTGTTATTGTGTATTGTTTTTAATATTTGATGCTCCCTCTTCTTTTTGTTTGAGTTCACACTGTAGCAATACTTGAAACCTAATGTCTACTGCCAGCAACTTTACAAATATATATATATTTTTTCTTTTCATCAGAAGTCAGCCAACTGAGCTACTGGATAGGAAAGCTCATGCAAACTGACAATCTTTATTGTAGGTAAAAAGTACGTATTTGTGACCCATACCAAGTCAATGTGGATGCAACTATGCCTAGATATTTTCTGATTTAAAAAAATGATGGCTTCTACCATAGACAGTGTGCTAATGGTTTTTGGAGATAGGGATATTGAGTTTTATTAAAAGTTAGTCAGAATAAAAATTGTGTCTTTAAAATAACAGAAGGTTGACAGTAACATTCAAACTCAAAATTATGGGGGAAGGAAATAAAGGAAATAAATGATTGAAAAATAGAGACCTCATCAGGTGCTGATATGAATGTGAGATGGAATAAATGAATAGAGAATTGTGAAGAATGTAAGGGAATATAAGTCAAAGGGACTTCTGAAGACAAAGATCCAGAGCAAAGAGATGGAAAGAAACATCCAGCAGGGAAAGACAAAAAAAAAAATTTTCTGAACCTACGTTTTTCTGTATGTTCATGGTTATGATTCAGCATAAGAATGCACTTCCATTTGTGAAGAAAGGAAACATGATAGGTATGCAGAATTTCAGTATGGAATCAGATTAATGATCCCACAACCCACTTTAGCCCACAACCAGCTCCAACAGTGGGTAACAGTTGTTGATACAAAATTGCAAGAACACTGTAGGGACTAACTCTTGCACAGGCTAATTCCCAGGAAGTGCCAGATTTCCTAAAAATTACAGATTATTTCAAAGCTGAAGCTCATATTGCTTTATTTCTTCCACAAGCTCCAGGTGTTCATGCTTTTCTTAAAATCACCCAATCCTTCTTTGAATCTCTTGAAGTTATTTGCCTTGCACAATATCAATTTTTAGCATGCTTTAGAGGGTAGAGGGGTGTCTACTGATTTCTCCTCTGGACACCTCCATTTCTCCCAGTTGAAAAAAAAGAGGTAGATTTGTTACAACTGCTCTCTCAATCTTTGAGTACTTCAGTTGGTGCCCAATGTTTGGAATATTTAAGAGTGCATAAACAGAATTCTGTAAGAAATTAATTACAATTTCTCCAGATGCTATATAGCAGTCAGTTAAAGGGTCAAGACTGGAATTAGTTTGATGTTAATCTCCAACAAAACACACATGGTATGACATCAAATTCCCAGCACCAACTGCTTCATTTGATATGATTCTATTGCCTAAGACTATTTTGTTTTGTTTTGTGTGGTTTATTGTTTTTTGAACTCTTCAACATTGTGACCCATTCTTAACCCAGTGGGAGAAAAGGAAATTATCAGTAGATATAGGGGGTTACATTAGGCACTAACACATGCTCTGCGAATCTGTGGGAAGCTGGAATTTATGGTGAAAGTAAGGTGATGAAATGCAGTGAATGATAGAGAGGGAGCATTGGTAGGTAGAGCTGTAGAAAGATTGAATCTCCCTTGAGAAGATGAAAGGACAGTTCAATAATTGGGAACAGCGAAGACCCATTTAGAGGGCAGGGAGAAAAATAAGAAGTAGTTAAGATAGTATAGCAGTTTTCAGATCTTCAGTTCAGCTCCAATGCACTGAGGTAGTGATCTGAGAACTTAAAAAGAATGGAGTGCAAGTGCAGTAGTATTTTATTGAAATTCGCACAGGCCTTTATCATTCGTTAACTCTTGTAAATAAAGAGTTTATAAAATAATAGTTTTTATTCTTTTGACACAAAACCTAGACTTCTCTTACTGATTTCTGGTATTCACAGACCTATTGTGCATGCATGGTATGGTACTAAGATTACACACTGTAGTGTTATTCACATATGCAAAATCCCGTTGACATAATAGGCAGGGGAGAGTACAGTTTAATGTATCTGTAATCCCCATATTAAAGCTCTCTAAGTATGATTTGACATGACAGTCCATAATACCTCAGAGCTTTAACATTCTGCTTTTTCTGTGACATATAAGCCACAAATTACAGTACTGGGCTGTCTCATGAAATTCCATTTGTAATCCATATTATTTGTTATTCGTACTATACAGATACATATGTATCTATATTTGTGCATTTCTAAAACTTTTCATTATCTACCCACACAGGATGGAAATTCAGATAATTCCTTCCAGTCTTTAGTTACCCCTGCTGTGCCTATGCGTTAAAATTAAGTAACCTCGAAGGGCTGTAGAATGCGTCTATGCCATCAGCAGGGGAGTGAAAAGGGGAATGTATATGGGAGGACTAATACTTAAAAGCTGCCAACTCCATTGGGTAAAAATGTTCATTGATCCATTACATGCCATCCTCCTGTCATCCTCCTATGTTCTCATTAAGCACTCACTAAGTATGGTAATTCCCTACTCCTTAGCTTGAAGGGAGGATACTGGAGGTTGGAAAGCTGATCCTCTGAAAAGTATGGTGTATGTCAGTGCCACAAAGTTAACAGATCTGTTGGATTCAGAGCCCAGTAGCAGCTACACTCACCATTGCAAAGACCCCTTGCTTGCTTGAAAAGGGGAGATGGCAGCTTTTGGGGAGTGTTTGCTGTGAATTTCTTCTAAGAACCTGGAAGCACCTGAAATTATTATTAGGGACCACTAGGAACAGTAGAATCTATGCTGGCCTTCAGAAGCAAGACTGATAATTAGCTTTGAGAGAAAAACGCACAGTTCAGACTGTCTGATGTCATCTATGGGTGCTAGAACCTGTTCTCCTGCACAGTGAAGCATGGTGCTTAATGGTGTATGCTTCAGGTGTTTAACTAGGCATGTGGTGATTTTTCATCAGTGACAGCATTAGCAAGCAAGCAGTATCTGCTATGGGTAAAAGTCAGCTTTGGAAACAGCCCCAGATAGCCAGCTTTGTATCCCCAAGGGACTGTTTTCTTGAATCCAGAAATCAAGGAAGGAGTGTGTAGCAATAGAATGCAAGGAGCAAGGGAATTTCTAAGTAAAAAAATCCTTTTTGAATTATAATAAAAAATCAGTTATATACATATATTTACATATAAACATACCTATTACCTTTTAGAATAATTTGAGATCCTTCCTAATTTTAGAGGTCTCCAAATTTTATGATGATGCAGTCCTATTACTTCAGGGCAGGGACAGAGAAGACTCAGGAGAATATTATTTCAATAACCTTAGCAGATCAACATTTACATCTCTAAGCCCTTCTCTATTCACACCACCATCCAATCGTTGGATCAATCTTATGCTCTTAATTTAATATGCTTTGTCTTTTCTACAAAGAATGAGAGAGCCTGTCTAAATGATTAGATCACTATAAAGAAAAGGTCTGTTAGTGTTCATTCTATCCAGCATATCATGAGGAGAAATATAATAATCCTCATTATGCAGCATTCCTTTCTCTGGGCCTGATCGTGTTCCACAAATAGGAAATGCTCATATTCATTCGCATAGCTTCCCAATTTGCCTGTTTTGGTTTTTTTTTTTGTTGTTTTTTTTTTCCCAATGGGATCTGTCCCAGGCTGTTTCAAAACCTTTCATTGACCACATATATTAGTCTGCTTTTTCCATTGTTGTATGTATTAGTGAACCATCTGAGATTTTTTATGATAGTTTTTAAACATTTATCTCCCTGTCTGTTTGCCACTGCCCAAGCAACATGTTTGCTGAGTCTTTTCCTTATGAAAATGCACACTAGAGACTGTTCTTTTCAACAGCTTCTAATTAGGCTGCTGAGGTTGAGGTCTCAGCAAAGCAATTTTAAGGGTAACTTCTTTGAACTGGCTCCAGTGCTTCCTGCTTAACAGAGCTCAGTGCTTAAGAAGCTTATCAGCTAACTTCCTGCTGGTGGGACATTTGCCAATCATCTGACATTACTTTTTCACTGTATCAGTGAGCTGGACTGCTGTTATGACAATAATAAGAATTAGAAAGAGGAACTGACCTTGTACAAAGGAGTGTTGTGTCTTGCATGCAGAACACAGCCTCTGTTGCAAGTAATGGTTCTACTTCTGGAATGTGCATAGTATCTCTAGGTGTAAATATTTCTGCTTGTGCTTGAAATGCATACAAATCTGGCCTTTGCAGTGCTTATCATTTCTGGCTCTTAACATTGGTTGCCTTGAAATTTTTGAGGTATTCATCATTTTCCAAACAACAAAGGGAAGGTTCCTTAGTGCCCTCTTCTTCCTCCCACTTTGCTGCCAGACTGTTATTTTTAAAATTACCCCCTGCATCCTTACCTACATCTCCCACTCAAATATTGTACTTAATTCTGATTTTTCTCAAAATGAGAACTCAGAGCAAACAGTTCTGAAACTTGGTCAGGTTAAATGTTAGTATGCTGTTTCTTAGTGCTCAGAAGACAGCCTGTGGCATGAAGCTGCTTTTGAGACCATTGGATTGCATGCTGAACGATTTGGGAAAGTAGGAAGTCTGTTTTTAGTGCAATTTTGATAAGAAATTTTTTTGTTTGTTTGTTTGCTTGTTTGTTTCCTGTGTCATTGCAGAAAAAAACCAAACAAACATAGAAACAAACAAAAAAATTGTTATCTGCTATTCATTCCCAAAACTTTCGCCCCTTATCAAATAGTAGAATGTAGCAACATCATTATTCTTTCTAAACTTAAGAATTTCATTCATTAATCATTGTAGAAATTGAGAAAAAAAAATCAACTATAAAACTTACATTTAAATTTATACTTGATATTAATCTATTATTATTAAGAAGGGTAAAAAGGATGACCATGGGACCTACCAACCTATCAGTCTCACCTCTGTGCTGAGAAAGATTATGGAGCAGATCCTCCTGGAAGCTGTGCATGGAAGACAGGGAGGTGATGTGGGAGAACCAGCATGGCTTCCCCAAGGGCAAATCCTGCTAGACTAAGCTAGCGGCCTTCTACAATGTTGTCATTGCATCAGTGGACAAGGGATGAACCACCAAAGTCATCTATCTGGACTTCAGTAAGGCCTTTGACACTGTTCCTCACAAGATCCTTCTCTCCAAATTGGAAAGATACAGATTTGATGGATGGACTATTCAATGAATGAAGAACTACTGATTACAGGATTGAGTCCAGAGAGTGGTGGTCAATGTCTTAATGTCTGGACAGAGATCAGTGATAAGCAGTGTCCCCCAGGGGTCAGTAATGGGACTGATATTCTTCAGTATCTTTGTTAATGATATTGACAGTGAGGTCAAGCGCACCCTCAGCAAGTTTGCTGATGACACCAAGCTATGGGGTTTGGTTGACACACCAGAGGGCTAAGATGTCATCTGGAGGGACCTAGACAGGCTTGAGCAGTGGGCCCAGGTGAACCTCATGAGGTTCAAAAAATCCAATTTTTTTTGCACCTGGATCAAGGCAACTCTCATTACCAATACAAGATGGGGGATGAAAAGATTGAGATCAGCCCTGCTGAAGAAGACCTGGGGGTACTTGTGGAAGGGAAGCTGGACATGAGCCAGCAATGTGTTGTCACAGCCCAGAAAGACAACTGTACCCTGGGCTGCATCAAAAGAAGTGTGGTTAGCCGGTTGAGGTGGATGATCCTGCCTTCTACTCTGCACTGGTGAGAGCTCACCTGGAGTGCTGCATGCGGATGTGGAGTCCTCGGTGCAGGAGAGACATGGGCCTGTTGGAGAATGTCCAGAGGAGGGCCACAAAAATGATCCAAGAAATGGAACACCTCTCCCATGAGGACAGGCTGAGAGAGCTGGTGCTGTTCAGCTTGGAGAAGAGAAGGATCCAAGGAGACCTGATAGCAGCCTTTCAGTATCTAAAGGGGAGCTACAGGAAAGAAGGGGACAGACTTTTCTGCAGGGTCTGTGGTGACAGAACAAAGGGAAATGATTTCAGGCTTAAAGAGGGTAGATTTAGGTTGGATATAAGGAAAAAGTCTCTTACAATGAGGGTGATGGGGCACTGGAACAGGTTGCTCAGAGAGGTGGTGGGTGTCCCATCCCTGGAGATTTTCAAGACAAGGTTGGATCAGGCCCTGTGCAACCTGTTTTAGCTGTGGTGTCCCTGTTTATTGCATGGGTGTTGGACTAGATGACCTTTAAATGTCCCTTCCAACTCTAAGGATTCTACAATTCTATGAAAACTGATTTGTAGTTTATACATTAAAAAGAAAAAAAGAAAAAAAAAAAAAAGAGAAAAAAAAATGGATCTGATGAGTAATTATGCTTTCAGATTTTTATAATATTCATACATTAGTGTTGTCCCTGAAGGAATGCTTGTATTTTTACAATCTGGAAAATGATATGTGTTTTAAAATGTTCTGTTGAAACTATAGAATGTGTTGGTGAATTAGCCAGTATTAGCTCTCTTTTGCAGTTGTACAATAGTGAGTCCTTTAAATTTAAATAGCTGCTATAAATAAATGTATGTCTAGCATTCATTCTGTTTCTCCATGTACTTTCTAAACATACATCATTTGAGAGATATTTGAAATGGATTCTTACTACAACTTCTAGCCAATGTTATGGAGCTCTCTTTTCTCTAATGACCACAATCAAGAAATGAATAATTTCTTTTCTGTGATAAGCATATTATAAAAACTTGGGAATCCAGAAGAAGAGACAGATAAGACACACTTTTATCCTTCCTGTAAGACTTTGAGTCAAGGAAAAAATTTCTCTTGATTTTCATGTGTGCCATATGTTAGGCCAGGACACATCTCATTTCTGACCACGCTGCCTTATGCTTTATTGGCCTCTTGCCATTTCTTGGGGCGATTTCACAACACGTGTCTTGAGCTCTATTTGATTCACTCCTCTGAGGTTGATTTTGTCCCTTGGTGCCAATGCCTGTAATATAATTGCCTGAACACAGGCTGCTTGCAGATAGAATTCTTCTGCTGAGTACATTTTGACACACCTCATGTGGTCCTCACATTTTGCCAAAGCACTTGCTGCATTACAACCTGATTTTTTTTATTTTATTTTATTTTATTTTTTTTGTGTGTGTGTGGTCAGCAACAAGTGCCTTCAATGATGTTCAGATATCATTTTTGTAAAGACACCTGTCCTATTTGAGTTCTTGTCTGCAGAAAGTGAGTTAATAGCTAGGGATAATAAAAGCAATCACAGTTAGTTGGATTGTTATTGCTTGTTACCATTAAAAATTTAAAGAGAGAGTAGTTCAATGACATTGATTAGATCCATATAAAGATTCAAGCCTAAACAGCTCCCCATCTTTTATGTAATCAAGTCATTCACTGACAGAGAATAGAAATGGGTTCGTTTCCCTCTTTGTCATGACTAGATCTACAATATCCTCTAACTAAGCCAACAAGTTTTGCTAGGCATGGCACTTTCCTAACCTTTCTCACTGAAACTGTGACAACACAAAACACAAAGCTAAAGATTAATGTACCAAAACTGAACACGAGAATTCAAGCTTAAGTGGTTCAGGCTTTCACCCGAACAAATACGGGCTTTTCAAGACACTGTTCAAACAGTTGTTTCTGTATTTTACAGTTCCAGAATCCAGAATCTGGAACTGTTAGTGCAAATAAATGACGTAAATGTAAGGAATCACTAGATTCTGCAGACATGTAAGGGTAAATCTCAAAATGCTTGAATATACTTTAAAAGATTTAGTCTTCTAATGATTTTGGTCTTTTTTGAGCAGATTTCAGGGATTGAATCATGTAGGCTCATGAGATCATAAAATAAAGAAAATCAACAAGACATAGTCACACTTTTTATTATTATTGTTGTTATGAAAGTATCAAGAAATATGAACACAGCAAATGTAAATAAGAAATCAGGCAAGTACACTTTTTTTTTTTTTTTTTTTTTTTTTTAATATTCCCGAGAAGCCATTAGCTTCTTAGGCATTTATTCAGCTAAATTGTTACCCTGTCTACCCAGTTTTCCATCTTTCATCTGTAAATATATTCATATTTGGAAAAAGGTCATTTTTTTCTAGACAGGCTTGTCTAAGTACCTGTCTAACTGAAGTGTACATTTATTTATTACTCAAGAGAAATGCTAAATGAAGTTAAGTGGGTAATTAATGTACCTCCTTCCTCCGAAATACTTTCATATTTTACTAACCAAGTTTGGCTCATTTTTGATTGGTAAAATGCCAGGGATGTCCTTCCCTCCACTCTCTCAATTTTGTACTTCAAATAAAAAATATTTCTTACTTGAAAGGCAAATAGTTCTGATGTATTATAAAAGAAAATGAAAAGGAATCAAACTTCCATCCTAATGTTAATTTTGTAACAGAAATGCAAATTAACTGACTAGAATCATAAAATTGCACAGGTTGGAAAAGACCTTAAAGATCATCAAGTCCAACCATAACCTAACCATACTACCCTAACTCTAACAACCCTCTAAATCATGTCCCTGAACATTACATCCAAATGGTTTTTAAACACATTCAGGGATGGTGACTCAACCACCTCCCTCGGGGAGCCTATTCCAGTGCTTAAGAATCCTTTCTGTAAAGAAGTTTTTCCTGATATCCAGCCTAAACTTACCCTGGCTCAACTTGAGGCCATTTCCCCTCATCCTATCACCTGTCACCAGTGAGAAGAGACCAACCCCACCCTTGCTGCAATTGTGTTCAGGTATTTGAAGAGAGCAATAACACCTCCCCTCAGCCTCCTCTTCCCCAGACTAAACAGCTTCGGTTCCTTTAGCTACTCCTTGCAGGGCGTATTCTCCAAGCCCTTCACAAGCCTTGTTGCTCTTCTTTGGACCTGTTCCAGCACGTCGATGTCCTTTCTGTACTGAGGTGCCCCAAACTGAACACAGTACTTGAGGTGAGGCCTCACCAATGCCGAGTACAGGGGCAAGATGACTTTCTTAGTCCTGCTCACCGCACCATTCCTGATACATGCCAGGATGCCATTGACCTTCTTGGCCACCTGGGCACACTTCTGGCTCATATTCAGTTGACTATCCATCATAGAATCATAGAATCATAGAATCACCAAGGTTGGAAAAGACCTACAAGATCATCCAGTCCAACCGTTCACCTATCACCAATAGCTCCCACTAAACCATGTCCCTCAACACAACATCCAATCGTTCCTTGAACACCTCCAGGGTCAGTGACTCCACCACCACCCTGGACAGTCCGTTCCAGTGCCTGACCACCCTTTCTGAGAAGTAATATTTCCTAATGTCCAGCCTGAATCTCCCCTGCTGCAGCTTGAAACCATTCCCTCTAGTCCTATCACTACACTAGTATCAGTACAGCCAAGGTCCCTTCCTGTCAGCCAGCTTTCCAGCCACTGCTCCCCAAGCCTGTAGGGGTTGCCTGGGGTTGCTGTGATCAAAATGCAGGACCCAAAAAACTTAGTTACTGACTAGTTACTGTCTTGTTGATGCAATGTGCTAAGAGTCAGGTTCTGTACTTCATTTTGACTCTAGGACAGCCCATACCCATTTCTTCTACATAACCAGGAAAGACCAAGATAATTTCTAGTCCTCTGTTTGTGCTCTACATTCTTGAAGTGATGAAATGCTGGATGGTCTTGCATTCATATTGCAAATGGTGTATTTTTCATGGTGCTCATACTGAGATTTCAACTTTGATTCCAGGAAATTTATGCTGAAAAGTGACCCTGTTGTGTATTAAGCCATGAAAACTTTATATATTCATGAAACATAACAAAGTACCTTCTTTATGTATTTTTATTTTTTAAATCCTGGGGGAAATAACTATATTATTTGGAGTGGGTACGACAAGAATTATGATGGGTCCTCCATTTCTCCTGCCTTTTTATCCCCTTTTCAGAGTTCCATACTAGAAGTTTTTCCTCAAGAAGAGGGTGCAAGATATAGTTCTCTACTTACTACTGTGGACAAGGATCAGAGTGAAAAGAACACTGATATGTCTGTCTTTAATGTTCTGTTCACATCAAGAAAACTCCTTTCTTTGATAATGACATTATCAAATGCAGTTATTTATTTCATGATACGGAGCACACCACTTGGGGGACCATGAATAATTCATTGGCTGAGATTGAAAAGATATTTTTATGCCTGGGCCACATATTAAGAAGATGAAAATCATGTTCTGTTCTTTAAAGAACTAAAGAAGTTTTGAACAATTGACAATTAAGTGAATTAAAGCAAGAGTCTATGTGTTGTTTTTTTTTTTTTTTGTTTTGTTTTGTTTTTTGCTTTTTATAAGTGGGGCAGAGGCAGAGGGGAGGGCTGGGGAGATGATAAAAGAAGAAAAAAAAGCTTTTAGGTTTATATATGCTTTGGAATTAAGACAAAGTTTTGGAGGTACTTATTCCGTTCTCTTTTTTTTTTTTTTTTTTTTTTTTTAAGTTGGATGAAGAAAACAAGTGGACTGAGCATGCCAGTGCTGTCCCACAAAGTTAGTACCCTGCAGAGTTCAGTTAACAACAAAGAAGGAGGAGTCTGTATTTGTTGAATGGCACAAGTTAATTTTCCATAGAGTTAATGAAGAAAGTGTCAGAACTGTTTTCCTTTTGACTACTTACAGAGGTGATATTGCCAGGGCAAAATGTAAAGTCAAAAAGATTTTCCCCTTAGGTTGTTAGCTATTTCTCTGTTTTATTAATCTGCAAATGTCAGATACATTTAAAGTGCTGTGTAAGTATTAATGTAGGACAAATTAAGTAGATTTTAATAGAAGCTTTCAGTTAGCATTTTCAACCATACAAACTTGCTAGGAGAGTAAATTCTTTAAATAATCAAATTTCATTATTTGGAAATTTCTTTAAAGTGGCAGTGTTTAGGAGTTATACAATACACGTATGTCTTGTAAAATATTAGGAAAGATAGTAATGGACCAGCAGCATGCGATTTCTGACATAACTGTGAAATATTCATTCTGGTAAATTCAGTCTATTATTTTACCTCAACAATGAACGTTTTTGTCTTCCTGTTGGTGTATATGCACTGTTTTTCATTTCATTGATTTTTATTTAAAGTCTTTAAAATGTATGGAAATGTAAGAATTTAGGAAATATATTAATTCAAGAAATACATGGATACTGATCTCAGACAAACTTAACAATAGAAAAAAAATTAAGTAGATGAAATAATTACAAGGTTGTTAAACATATGATCTGGTAACAAGCATGCATTCATTAAAATAAACTCAGAGACCATTTTACAGTAGACTGGTGGAGATTTTGTACTAGAGAATCTCAAGTACAAGGCAAGGAATGGCCTTTTCTCCCTGAAAATTAACCCATAAAGTAATACTACATAAGCTATTTTCTTTAATTAAAGTAATGTGCTGCAATATAATTGCCAGTACTGAAGAATGTATTTTTTCCTTTGGGACTTCTTTTTTTAATTATAAGCAGTTGAAGAAAAGTTTGGGGAAAAAAAAACAGACTTTTAAGATAACCGCTAGAGATTCATTTACAAAGGAAGAGTGGCTGGAGGAGATTAAAGATATGTAAGTAGAAAAACATTTATTGAGAACAAGATAGAATCACAGGACATTTATCTATTTATTTATTTATTTATTACTAAAATGCTTTTGCTAAGTGTATAAGGTCAAGTTATTAAATGTCTTGTCTCAGACTTCTTTTATGCTTCCTTCTGCAAGAAGAATTTTTCAAAATGGACCACGTCGTCCATCAGAAAACCTAGCATGATACAAACTGATTTTATTATTATTATTATTTTTTTTTTAACATAGGAAGAAAAGGTCACATATCTAAAATTATACATTGTCCTGAAACTTTGTGTTGTTCTCAGCAACTACATCTTACCTGCCATGTGAATGGCTGCTTCAATGCCCTTCAGAGGCTGTGTACCAGTTGCCTGAATTGACAGCTAGGCTATAACTCCCATCTGTTTCTCATACCTGCTCTGTTCTTCCTTGCTCCATATATTTTCCATCTTGAGGACTAGGTGATTTCAGATTAACCTTGGAACTTGTGAGGACTCTGCATCTTAGAGACGGGCTTAAATTCTGTGATATTTTTTTGAAAATTGGTTCACTTTATGACTTTTCCAGGCAACCTACATTCCAGATTTTACTGAAAGACTGTAAGTAGTCATGCAGTTCTCTACCTTGTTTATAAAACTAGATTGAATGCACAAACAGATCAGATTCTAGTATTTAGATAGCAGTCATGTGGCATACTGAGGCAGCAGAGCTTTGCTGACTGCTGAATGAGACTGAATGAATAATCACAACTTCAGATTTCACAGAAAGCTGTCTAGTTCAAACAAACAAAAGAATAATGTTCTAGCCTAAATTTTCCATAGAAGTAAGCCAACACTTAGGAATTCCTAAGAAACCCTACAAAGTCACCTTTCAGACCCCAAAGGTGGAATCCTATGACAGAACTCTCTTCTTACATGTTTTTCAGATATTTAAAAGAATCATAGAATGGCCTGGGTTTAAGAGTACCACAGTGATCATCTAGTTTCAACTGCCCTGCTATGTGCAGGGTCAACAACCACTAGACCAGGCTGCACAGAGACACATCCAGCCTGGCCTTGAATGCCTCCAGGGATGGGGCAACCACAAACTCCTTGGGCAACCTAGAATCATAGAATCACAAGGTTGGAAAGGACCTACAAGATAATCTAGTCCAACTACCCCTCTTATTACCATTGCTACCAACAGGCTACTAAACCATATCTCTAGCTCCTCATCCAGATGCCTCTTGAACACTGCCAGGGACAACAACTCCACCACCTCCCTGGGCAGGCCATTCCAGTGCCTGACCACTCTCTGTTCCAGTGTGTCACCACCCTCTGAGAGAAAACCTTTTGCCTAATATCTAACCTAAGCCCCCCATGTCTCAGTTTAAGACCATTCCCCCTTGTCCTATCACTATCCACCCTCGTAAACAGCCGTGCCCCTTCCTGTTTATATTCTCCCTTCAAGTACTGGAAGGCCACAGTGAAGCCTCGCTGGAGCCTTCTCTTCTCTAAGCTAAACAAGCCCAGTTCCCTCAACCTTTCCACATAGGAGAGGTGCACTAGCCCTCTAATAATCTTAGTGGCCCTCCTCTGGACCCACTCTAAGAGCTTCACATCCTTTCTGTACTGGGGGCCCCAGGCCTGAGCCTGATGAACCCCTCCGGATGGGGCCTCACAAAGGCCGAGAAGAGGTGGACAATCACCTCCTCTCCCTGCTGGCCACCCCTTTTTTAATGCAGTCCAGAACACAGTTGGCCTTCTGGGCTGAAAGCGCTCACTGCTGGCTCATGTTCAGCTTCTCGTCCACCGGGACCCCCAAGTCCTCCACAGGGCTGCTCTCAAGGAGATCTTTCCCCACTTTGTATAACTACCTGGGATTGCCCCAAACCAAGTGCAGCACCCTGCACTTGGCCTTGTTGAACCACATTAGGTTTTCATGGGCCCACTTCTCCAGCCTGTCCAGGTCCCTCTGGATGGCTTCCCTTCCTTCCAGTGCATCAACTGCACCGCTCAGCTTGGTGTCATCCGCAAACTTGCTGAGGGTGCACACAATGCCATCATCTGTGTCACTGATGAAGATGTTGAAGAGCACCAGTCCCATGACCAACCCCTGAGGGACACTGCTTGTGACCAAGCCAATTCCTAATCCATCAAACAGTCCATCCTTCAAATGCACACCTCTCTGATTTATAGAGAAGGATGTGGTGAGGGACCATGTCAAAGGCTTTGCAGAAGTCCAGGTTGATGACATCCATTGCCCTTCCCCTATCCACCAAAGCTGTCACTCCGTCATAGAATGCCACCAGATTGATCAGGCAAGATCTGCCCTTGGTGAAGCCATGCTGGCTGTTTTGAATCACCCCTTTGTCTGGTATGTGCCTTAACATAGCTTCCAGGAGGATCTGTTCCATGATCTTCCCAGGCACAGAGGTGAGGCTCACTGGCCTAAATTTCCCCAGGTCTTCCTTTCTCCCTTTCTTAAAAATGGGAGTAATGTTTCCCTTTTTCCAGTCACCAGTGACTTCACCAGATAGCCACAATTTTTCAAATATGATGGAGAGCAGCTCAGCAACTAATTCAACTCTGTGACCTTCTTTAACAGAAGAGCATGCTGAATAGTCTTCTCTACTTTCCAGGGAGTACAGTAATATTCACTGTTGTACTTACTCTTTACTGGTATGTCTTTTAAGACTATTGTTTATATGTTAGAATCTGCAGTTCCATGATTTTACCTTTACCCCATTTTCACTATCTTAATATTCACGTTATAAACGGAAAGTTGGTTCCAACAGCTGTAAGGTGTCATTGTCTTAAACTGTCATGAATCTTGATGAATAAGGCACGGTAGTTTCAAAAACAAAGACTGAAGTTCTACTGCTAAAGGTAATGACAAAACCTCTTTGATGTCAATTTGTCAGAATAATGAATTAGGACTTCATTATGGCTATGCCACAACTGCAGGCATGCACTGCACAGTTAAAGGTGACAATTAATATATGTGTGTAGAAATTGACGTGTATTTTTCTTGGAAAGAAATATTTAGTGTATTTTATATATTCCCAAATACTTCTATTGCCCAATAAGTATTTACTACAGTCTCAATATTTTCATTACTTAAAAGTATGCAGTTAGTAACTGTTTTCCCACGTTCTAAAAACAAAACAATTCAAAGCAAGCCAAAACAAAGCAAAGGATTGAACTGCCTATGGAAATTAACTGGAGGGAAAAAATAATAAATAAATTTATTTTACTCAGATGCACTTTTGCAGGTCATGCTTTCAACTGTTAATGAAAACAAAAATTCAGTGAGCTGGTATAAACTTAACATTCTTCTGCTACATATTTACTTGTACACAGAAAAACAACTCAACCATTTTGCAAAATGGAAGTAAAATGTTTTCATGCTGCAGAAGCTTGATGATAGGGTTAATTAAAGTTGTTGAGTTTCTCTGAAATCTTAGTTCGGTGAGCTTATGGCTTTACAGCTTTTAATTATGTATGTATTTATTTATTTATTTAATTGAATTAAATGAGTTGTACTGGAAATCACATAAGCATACATGCTCCTTTAAGATTCTCTGGCTGATTTCTTTATCAAACCAGCCAGGATAAACTGCAGATGAACATCTGGATGCTTATCCAAACTGAAAAGAACACTGTAAGATTCAACTCTTTTTTACCGGTTGCATGAGACTTTTATGAATAGTATGCGAAACACAAAGGCATCAAAGTTGATCACTTAAAATAGGTCAGATGAAAAATTGACTTCTTTGAAAAAAATAAGAAGTCTTCTGTCAAAATAATTGAAATTGCAATGAATGATATCCACTGTAAATAACACTATATATCTACTTATTTTCTAATAAGCTTTATAGAAAATCATTGAAATCCCTTCATCCCTTTATAGTGATTATGCCCACTATAAAAACTTTGCCACTTTCACAATGAGATGAGGTGTCTGTTTGCTACTTTAAGTTATATCAAAGTACAAAGGACAGTATTTTAATTTTAAACATTTGTAGAAAATCAAAGCAGTTAAATAAATTCAGGGGAAGAAGAAATTCACTACTGGATGATTTATTATGTCTTGACTTAATGACTTTGGTGGGACTAATTTTCTGAATAAGGTGTCTAGGCATGTATATGCAATGCATTAAATAGTTTACCTCTTTTAGTTGCCATAAGTTTTTTTACTCATTTACTTTTTGTTTATTTGTTTTTAAAGAATAATCTGAAGGGTATTCATTAGGCATTTACCTGCATCATTTTATCTCTAAGTGCACTTCTCTTGACTCAACTGCTGGTACTGTTTTTCCTAGCAAAAAAAATTCTGAATATGGGTGTATTATTTGATATAGTTAAGGTACTTACTGCTGCTTTCTGTTGCTTAGGTCCAACACTTTTGACATAATAGTACTTTCAGAAGCTGAGGTATTCATAAAATTATTCTCCATTTTTAGTGTGAGAAGTGATGGGCTTTCAGAGGCTATGACAATGGAAAAAGGACTTAGAACAATTTTCAAATTACTTTCACAGCCTTAAAATTCATTTCTCTGTCTGGAAAAAATAAACCTCAATTCCTGGAAAAGTTGTGGAGACAAGTATCCTGGGGGATACTGAAAGACAGATAAAGAACAAAACAATTATCAGGCATAATAGACATGAGCTCATAAAGGAAAAGCCCTGCCTTATTAACTTGTTCTTCTCTTTTAAGGTCATTGATTTGGTGAGTGAAAGGAAGGTTGTGGATGCAATCCTTCTAGACTTTAGCAAGGCCTTTGATACCATCATTCACAGCATCCTTCTGGAAAAAATGTCCAACTGTTAGACAAACAGATTCACATTGTTCTGGGAGATGGAACTTGTTGAACAAGATTTTAGTGACTGGGGCTATATTTGGCAAGTAGCCAGTCACTACAAGGCTCAATTCTAGAGTTAGCTCTGTTCAAAGGTTTTATCAGTGATCTGTAAGCAGGAATGGAACATGTCAAGCAAGCCTGCTGATTATACCAAGCTGGGAGATGCTGCTGACTTTTTAGAGGGCTGAGAGGCCTTGAAAATGGATGAAGAGCACTGAACAATCAGCAATGACATGGAATTCAACAAAGGTACATGCCATATTCTTTACCTAGGATGAAGTAATGTCAGACACAGGGGTAGACAGAGATTAATGTGTATGGAGAACTGTATGGGAAACTGTTAATCACAGCCTGAACCTCTGATTAACCACCTGAGGCAAGCGATGGGTCAGCTGCGGGAGCACAGATGAAGGTAATTCAGCTGTGCTCCCGGAAGGGGTGGAGCTTGACTCCACCTCTCCTAGATCCCATTTAAGGGCTGACCACCACTAAGGCAGCATGTCTTTTTGGAGATTGCTCCTTTGTGGAGTTCTTTGTGGTGAGCCTCAATGTTGTTGAGTATCCATCTTAACTGGTGAGTTATTCCTAGATAACACCTGGCTATCCATCTATTACGCCATGTATAATTACAACTATACAGAAAACAGACTCCTCTGAAGAGAGGCTGAAGACATATGGGTTGTCTAGCCTGGAGAAAATGTGGTCCAGAGGTAACCTCATTGCTCTCTACAACTTTCTGAGGGGTAGAAGTAGAGATGGAGGTTCTAATCCCTTCTCCCTGGTAACCAAGGACAGGACACGGGGGAATGGACAAAGCTGCACCAAGGCTGGTTCAGATTGGAAATTAGGAAAAAATTCTTTATTATGAGGCTGACGAAACACTGGAACAGACTTTCTAGATAATTGGCTGATGCACCATGCTGTCAGGGTTCAAGAGTCCTTTGGATAATATGGTTCAACTTTTGTTTAGCTTTGAAGTGATCGAGCAATTAGACTAGATGATTTTTGAAGATCCCTTCCAACTGAACATCCTATCCTATGCTATTTTATTCTATTCTGCTCTGCTCTGCCCTATGTTGTCTAATGTTTGATAATGGTTGGCTGACAACTTCATTTCCATTGCAGTATTGTTGTGGACATTTGTGTTCTCCATGAAGATTTCATTCTGAGCAAACCATGGACTTCTGTTGCATTTGATCTGTACTATTGTATGGAAGAGTCCTGATAGAAAGAATAATCTTCGTGCTCATCAGCCTATATCCTTCACAAGAGACTAAATTTCATTACTTTATATACTGTTAAAGAATGAAAAATTAAATGCTGTATTAACTGAACTTGATTCCTTTAATATTTCTCATTCAGAGGCCATAAAGCTTGTTCCAAGCTTTCCCTTTAATAAAACAACTACAAGCATTATAAGTCATGATATAGCTCAAACTATATTTTAGAACTGCACAGTAGTAGCTGCACTTATGAGCTACTACTCATAAGTTGCTCATAACAAGCTTTATGCTCAAAACACCTTTGACTAGTGGAACATACTAAGCTTCTGTTGTTTTCATACTATAAGTTTTTATTCCGACAAGAGCATGGTAGAGGTTAGCACAATAACTATTTTTTGATTTTACTGAAGAGAATGATGGTTCAAACAGATTTCTACATTTACTATGTTGATCTCACAGAGCTGATACAGTAAATTTACATTTCCCATAAGCAGTTGGGTGAACTTACATCATTTGGTCTTTCTGCTTCATGTATACTTGAATTGTGTATAAATTGAGATGCATGTTTTTTGTATTTTTTTAAAGTTTTATTTGTTGTTATTTCTTTGTAAATAATTTTGGCATTTTAGGAATGAAAAATTATATGTAAGTGTGAAGTACTCTTGTTTATCACCATGTGTGAGTATGAAGTACAGTCTACCCATTTATTTTCCCCTCTTGTAATGCAACAGAATTATAAATGTCAAATATATTTTTTGTTAGTCACAATACGAGAATAATATGCATTTTTTTTCCTAAATAAAACCATTATATGTTTATTTTGGAAATATAGTGCTTGTACAACCTGAGCAGAAAATGTTTCACTGGTGACCATCATTTCAGAATAAATGTCTTTGTCTCTAGTGTTTGTTTTCCTCTGAGGAAAAGTTGAAGTTCACATTGTTGAAAGTGCTAATAAATTATAGTATTTGTGTTAGTTAATTAAATCTGTCAGTTGAAAAATTGTCTAATATTTTGGGTTGTATCTTTTTTATCTTCACTTAGGTAATTTATAGAGGAGCATTTTAGACTTAAGGAGAAAATTAATACAGATGCATGTTTGGACTGGAAAAAAATATATTTTCACCAATTGTCTGTAATATGACAAAGGCATTTTTGTCCCATATTGTTACAATTATGAAATCATGTTAACTCTGCTTTTTCCTTTGCAAAAAGTCTGAAATATTTGAAGACATGATAAAATTTCTCTCTCTTTCTCTCTTTTTTTTTTTTTTTTTTAAACTTGACTGTAACAGATCTGAGCACCGTTATCTGGGAACCTGACTGTCACTCTGTGCCCATTTGCCCAGAATCTCCATTTCAGATCAGCATAGAGATTTCATTTCATGTATGAGGTATGATATAGGTATATCTGTCTCAAGCTGTGCCTCCTGGACAGACCTTGGCTTATCTTCTGAATGGACATTTTCAATGTATACTGTATCCTTGTCCCCAGTCCTGCCTTTGGCTCGGTCTACTTTTTCTTCTAATGGTGCCATTGTATCTGTCAGTGCACCCTATTATCAACAACATCGCTCTGCTCATGACTCTCAGATCCTGTGGGACTGCATTCCATTGTTAGGGGCACTGCCTTTCTGGGGTCACCCTGGGCTCTTGGTTCATTACCAATCATGGACCAGTACCACTTTTCAGTCTCCCTGAAACTTTGCATCTCATGACTGTTGTTTTATCTAAAGGATGATGGCAAAAATGGTGACCCAGAGATATTCTTTGGTCACATCCTGCAAGGAGGTCACCTGTGGTAGGATTCATCTGACAAAATGTAGTGTCTGGCAAACTCTAGTACATTATGATGCCTATGTATGTTTGAACTTGAATGTATAAAATTTTTGCTAATGACACTAAATTAGGAAGAGCTATTGACTCCCTTGAGGGTATAGAGGCCTTGCAGAGAGATCAATCTTGACTGATGATTTCCCATCCCTCTAATTTGTCATCTGAAGTTCAACAAGTGTTGCATTCTGTACCTGAAATGGGACAAGCCTACTTATGTGTGCAAACTGGGGTATGAGGGGCTGGAGAGCAGCTCTGTGGAAAGGGATCTGGGGTTTCTGGCAAGTTTAATTTGAGTCAGCAGTGTGCCCTGGCAACAAAAAGGGCCAACTGTACTCTGGAGTGTGTCAGGCACAGCACTTCCAGCAGGCAAAGAAAGATTGTCCCAATCTGTTCTGCAGCAGTGCGGCCTTATCTCAGGCATAGGATGCAGGTTTGGGTACCATGATATGAGGAGGACGTAAAACTATTAGACAGCATCCAAGGGAGAGCTACAAAGATGGTGAGGGGTATGGAACACAAAAGGTATGAGGAACGGCTGGGGTCACTTGTTTTTATCAGATCTAAGAAATGGAGACTGGAGGGAGGCCTCATGGCAGCCTATAACTTCCTCGCAAAGATACTGGAAAAGCAGGCACTGATTGCTCTGGTGGACAGTGACTGGACCTGAGGAAATGTCTTGGTGAACCAACCTGACCCTCCCCTGACACATCTCCAAGAGCATGCTTGGGCCCTGGAACCATTTTCCCAGTGTCATGGCACCAAGCTTGAATATATAGAATCACTCAGGTTGGAAGGGACCTCAATGCCGGAGTTCAAGGCGCATTTGGACAATACTCTCGAGACATTGTTTGAATTTTAAATGATCCTGTGTGGAGCCAGGAGCTGGACTCAGTGATAGTTGCGAGTTCCTTCCAACTCAGAGTATTCTATGATTGTTTTCCATATTTCACGAATAGTCTCTTTACTATGGGTATGAATTGCTATCTTTAGTGTGTATTTCACCTCACTTATTTTAGATTGATAGAAAATAAATCCCCTACTTTGTTAGGGGGATTTAAATCCCCTACTCCTACAGAAAGGAACAGATGATATGTCTCATCCTAAATATATACCAATGAATAGTGGCAGCATATTCAGTCACTGATATTAATAACTTTTCTCTAATTTCTGTGGAAGAATTCTTGATGAACTGGAAGGGATTGACAGGAATCTCATGAAAGTGAACACAGTCTTACTTCTGCTTGCTATAACCCAAGCACCAACATGTGGACTACTCATCTGGAAAGCAGACGTGCAGAAAAGGACCTGGGGTTCTTTATCAACAAAAAGTAGAGTAAAATCTAACAAAGTGCTCTTGTAGTAAAGAAGGCTAGTGTCATCCTGAACTGCATTAAGAGGTTTGTTGTCAGCATGTCAGGAGAAGTGATCCTTCCCTTCTACTTGGCAGTGGTGAGATGCATCTGAATTGTTGTATACAATTCTGGGCTCCCCAGTAAAAGATAGGCAGGACATAATGTAGAGAAGAGCTAGAGAGATGATGAAGTGACTTGAGATTCTGACACACAAAAAGAGTCTGAGAGACCTGACAACAAGAGGCTCAAGTAGATTTATCTGTGTACATAAATACCTAATGGGGGCAGGTGGGAGTAAAGAAGATAAAGCCAGACTCTTAGTGGCACTCACTGAAAGGGCAGAAATTGAAATACAGAAACAGGACTGGAAACAGACCTGAGCAGTCGGATCTTGCTGACTGTGTTCTGATCAGTGGAGGGTAGACTAGATCATTTCCAGAGGCTCTGTTCCAGAGGTTTATAGCTTATAGCTCCATAGTTCCTCCTGTCATGCTTGTTTTCCAGAAATGTTGCTTGCCATTTATATTAATTGTGAGCCATATAGACACATGCTTTGAAGACTTGAGAACAGCTTTCAAGTTTTCTTAACTCCCTGTGTTTGAAGTCCTTGGTGTCATGGGATATAAAGGAGAACAGAGATTTGAATGTCCTTTATGCTCTCATGCAGGTGCATGTGGAGTCTCAAGGCCCATATTATATGCAGGTACAACAGTAGTACGTTGTCTACAGCATCTGGAAAGTCTGTTACATTGTACCTGAAACTGTCTTTTCCATTTGGCAGGAAAATTGGCATTTTCCCCAGTTGAAATGATGTTTTGAAATTTTTAGTTATTTCTAGCTTCTGTGCCATGTAGAAGTTCTTATCTATTTTTGACCCTGTTGAAAATGAACATCACCCATACGGAAAAGTAATACAGCCGCTCTGTCTGAATGGCTTTTGCAATTCCTTCTGCTACAAACAATGGCTATGTAGCATACTGCAATACGCTACCATTAACCATAATTCCCATATTAACTTAAGAGAAAGAGCAACGTTTTCAGAACAAAAGTGATTCTTGAGTGCTGTATGATCTCTGTTGCCTTTATATACTGTCAGGAAAAAAAACAACAACAGAATTGTGCCTCCTCCAGATGTCATCTGAGTTCTAAACCTGCAAAGAGCTACCATAATAACAAGATTCTCTTTCTTACTGTTGAACATAATGTCACTAGTTATTTGGCTTATGTATACGAGATATGGGAAAACACTTTATGTTCTGATGTCATGGTATTTGTGTGTGTGTGTGCGCGCACGTGTGTGTGCCTACCTTTATCAAATTGCTATGTTTCAGATGAATGTTCACTTTCATCTCTGTGGTAGAGGGACTTTAATACTTCAGTTTCAGGTACACAAACTTTCAGCTCTTAGTTTTTTTTGTTTTATTTTTGTTTCCCCTTCATGTTTTGATTTAAATGTAGGTATAGTGAGAAAAAGCTTCCTTGCAAAGTACAAATAAATCACTTTTTCTGGAGTGATGAAGTTGAAATTAGATGAAGTTGATCTTTCCTACAGACCAGTTCAGGAAATTATTGTACTTAAATAAGTGCTTTTTTTTCTAGTCTTCTCAGATTGCTCAGGAGGAAAGATTCAAAAAACGATGTGCAACTTCCTTATTTGTCCATAACTCAATGTAATTACAATGTAATGTATATACTGCAAGATGATTTCTGTGGATGTGTGGGTGTTTTGAGTGACGATTGCTTCAACTTTGTTTTCTCCAAAGAACAAAAGCCATGTACCTGTATATTGTGGTTTTTTTTTTTTTTGTTTTGCTTGTTGTTTTTTTTGTTTGTTTTTTTGGGGTTTTTTTTTGCTTTGTTTTATTTCAGTTACATTTGATATTATAAAATTCTGAAGATTCTGTTTGTCAGGATTCATCACATACCTGAAGAAGATGCTTCCTTGACCTTTTTTCATCTTATGTCACAATTTTAAAAGGTGATTGTTTGCATAGGACTATCAACAGATAGAAAATAAGAGTCTACAGCCTTCTCAAGTATATAGAAGACTGCCCATTGATCTCAGTGGCTTTGGATGAAGGCTTAAGAGAATAGAACATAATAAAGCAGATGTTTCCTTCTTCCTTAGAATCTTTAAAAGGCTTATCTTTTTATTTTGTTTTTAAATTCCCAGGTACCGGAAGGATAAAATTTGTCTGAGTAACAGACGTGAACAGCAAAGAGAATCAAAACATAACTAACCTTCCAGAGCTACATCTATGATGCAGAGTGAATTCTTTACGCAGTTTAATAAGGAAATTACTGCAGTGTAACTCGGGTCCTCAACAGTGTGAAGACTTTTAACCTTTTTTTCTAATTCAGTGAAACTCAAATTCAGTTCTTGAACACAGTAGAAATGAATGCAGAACGGAATCTAAGGCATATAAGTTGCCATTCTGGTATATATTGAGAGTTGCATTCTAGGGTCAATGTAATTTCCTAACTCAAGAATAGTGTGTGTTTAAACACTTATTTCATCTCATTCAGTGAAATAAAGTACCTTTAAAGTTTCTTAAGAATGAATCACCAATTTCTTAACTTCATATAATCTGAGAGTGAAGAGCAGAACAGTGTCATTCTTCAACATATAAAATGCCTTCAATGAAGAAGGAAATATTTTGCTCCTCAATAGTTAGTAATACTGCATTATTCACTGTTTGGAGAAATATTATATTTTTGTGAGATATCAATATCTTAATTCTTTGTTGAAAATTGATGTTTGTCATTGTACCAATAGTTCCATACTGAGTTTTTGCGTCTTCTAACACATTGTATATATTTGTTTGTTGCTTGTTTTTTTTTTCCTCTAGTATTTCTTAGCATTATTTATAAGTAGACAATTGACAATATATATATTGTTTCCAGAATGTTCACTCTTTCTTATTATTTTCCCAGGTGGGAAACTTGTCACCTAAGCCACTGGTAAGATTTCTAGTTTCTGATGTATTACTGTTATTATTATTATTACTAATTTCACTGTTTGGAGAAGAAGTCAGTGTGCCCTCATTAATTCTGTGGAAGATTTCAGAGGACATTACACAATTAAAGTATAATCACACTCTTTACAAATTTGTAAGTCCCACTTTTATTTCATTTTGAGCTTGTACTGACTCTTTTTGACATCTCTGTTTAGAAGTGTATTCTATGTCATTCTGAGTACTGTAGTGTATGGTTAGTCACTATGATTTATAGTTAAGGTTTCATCAAAATGCTTGTCTGATCCAAATAAGTATTTATCCTATTTCTTCTCTTTTTTTATGGAGCTTAGTATGGCATCTCCAGACACAGTTTAATTTTCTGTTTTATCAGATCAATTTGTCACAAAGAACAGAAACAGGTGAAAAAGAAGATCATCAATTCCTATTGTGTATGGGGCTGGATAACTCTGAAATTGCTTTAAATTAGAGTTCAGTGTTTACCAGTGGGGAAGTGAGAGACCTATTTTGTACTGCAATTTGCAGTCACTGAGTTATAGTTGGAGAACACAGAAATACTAGCCTGACTATACTTAGTTATTGATAGACAGCAGTGACTAAATCTGAAATAAACTGATGATAACCTCAGGCTTCCCTCTACCTTTTGCCTTTAGAGCAGAAGCAACCATGAATCATAAGTACCTCTTTTACTTCCCTCAATCCCTTTTTTTTTTAAAAAAAAAAAAAAAGCCTGGGCATGATTTTCTGAAAAGGTAGATATTGGCAATACCTGTCCACTGAGGGCAGCACTCGAAGGGCACTGGTTTATACAGTGCAGGTAGTATGTGCAAACTGAGAAATCTTTATGGATTATGTTGCTAGTAAGTAACCTGCCTGCAGAAGAAGAAAGACAAAGAAGTCAGCTGATGTCCATCTAAGTGCTATCTAACTCCTACAGTTACAGCCCAAGGGAAATAGACTCACGTTTTAAATGTAACTCAGATATTTAGAGTTAGACTCCTTGTAGCTGGACAGGAATGCATTTTTTGTTCATAATGGAGTCAAGAGATAAATGATTAATAACAATTATCTAATCAAATACTATATATCAAAAACTGATATACGCGTATCAATTTTAGGACTGCTATTGGTTCAGAGGATCATACAGCTCAGAATTTCCTTCCCAGAAATAAACAAGCCTGGTGTAGGTTTTTTTTTTTTTTTTCAAATCAGATGTGGATAGAAAAGAAAAATATTTTTTGTTGGCCACAGTCTTTCTGAGATTGATGTAGAATTAAGGTAAATTTTGATGTGAAGGTGCCAGTTGTGATACTGAAGATAATAATAATAAAAAAAAGAAGCTTTGGTGATTCTAGAATTTATGTTCTGTGGATTTTTTAAAATCACATGCTGTCTTGAATCAGGCAGGATCTTTCAAGACAACATACACTGACTAATTTCAGACATCTAAAAGACTGGCAACCAACCTGAACTGGAAATCCATTGTCTGGATTTCCAATTATATGACAGAAGGACAATACAGAAGGCGCAAGTAATTCATCAGGTTTCTGGATTTCACTCATGATTACTTCTTGTCAAAAGTGATTGAAGATCAAAGAGAAGATGCTTCATTGAACCAAAAACTACCAAAACAAATAACTACAGATGGATATCATAGAATCATAGAACCACCAAGGTTGGAAAAGACCTACAAGATCATCCAGTCCAACCGTTCACCTATCACCAACAGCTCCCACTAAACCATGTCCCTCAACACAACATCCAATTGTTCCTTGAACACCTCCAGGGTTGGTGACTCCACCACCTCCCTGGGCAGCCCATTCCAGTGCCTGACCACCCTTTCTGAGAAGTAATATTTCCTAATGTGCAGCCTGAATCTCCCCTGCTGCAGCTTGAAACCATTCCCTCTAGTCCTATCACTAATGACATGAGAGAAGAGGCCGACCCCCAGCTCACTACAACCTCCCTTCAGGAAGTTATAGAGAGCAATAAGGTCTCCTCTGAGCCTCCTCTTTTCCAGGCTGAACATTCCCAGATCCTTCAGCCTCTCCTCATATGGTCTGTGCTCCAGACCCCTCACCAGCTTTGTTGCCCTTCTTTGAACACGTTCCAGGGCCTCAATGTCTTTCTTGCAGTGAGGGGCCCAAAACTGGATATAGTACTTGAGGTGCGGCCTCACCAGTGCTGAGTACAGGGGGACAATCACCTCTCTGCTCCTGCTGGTCACACTATTTCTAACACAGGCCAGGATGCCGTTGGCCTTCTTGGCCACCTGGGCACACTGTTGGCTCATGTTCAGCCGAGCATCAATCAATACCCTCAGGTCCGTTTCCTCTACACAGTCTTCCAGCCACTCCGCCCCAAGCCTGTATTGCTGCCTGGGGTTGTTGTAGCCAAAGTGCAGGACCCGGCATTTGGTCTTGTTGAACCTCATCCCATTGGCTTCAGCCCAGCTCTCCAGCCTGTCCAGATCCCTCTGTAGGGCCTCCCAGGACCCCTGGGCAGATCCACACTCCCAGCCAGTTTGGTGTCATCTGCAAACTTACTGAGGGTGCACTCAATGCCCTCATCCAGGTCATCAATAAAGATATTGAAGAGAACAGGCTCCAGCACTGACCCCTGGGGAACACCACTCATGACTGGTCGCCAGCTGGATTTAACTCCATTCACCACGACTCTCTGAGCCCGGCCCTCCAGCCAGCTCCTTACCCAGCCAAGAGTGAACCTGTCCAAGGCACGGGCTGCCAGCTTCTGCAGGAGAATACTGTGGGAGACAGTGTCAAAGGCTTTGCTGAAGTCTAGGTTGACCACATCAACAGTCTTCCCCTCATCCACCACATGGGTCATTAGATCATAAAAGGAGATCAGGTTGGTCAAACAGGACCTGTCCTTCACGAACCCGTGCTGGCTAGGCCTGATCCCCTGGTCGTCCCACACATGCCGCGTGATCTCCCTCAAGACAATCTGCTCCATAACTTTCCCTGGCACCGAGGTCAGGCTAACAGGCCTGTAGTTCCCCAGATCCTCCTTACAACCTTTCTTGTAAATGGGAGTCACATTAGCAAGCTTCCAGTCTTGTGGGACCTCACCAGTCAACTCGGAGCGCTGATGATAGATGATGGAAAGATGCTTGGCTATCACCTCCACTAGTTCCCTCAGCACTCTTGGGTGAATCTCATCTGGCCCCATGGACTAGTGGCAGTCCAGTTGGAACAGTAGGTCCCTGACCATTTCTTCCAGAATCACAGGGGGTTTAGTCTGCTCCCCAGCCGAGACTACCAGGTCAGAGTGCGGGGGACCCTCACTATCAAGTCAGGAGATGGAGATAGATAGTCTTGCTTTCAGTGACTTTGTGATAGTGGAGTTCTGGATTATGATAGGTGATCAAGGCAAAAAGCAAGACCTGAACCCTGGGACTGATGACAGCAGACTCTCAGGGATCTGCTGAGATCCCTGAAGGATCCCTGCAGGGATAGAAGGCTCCCAGCAGATATAGCCTTGTGAATAAGAAAGGTCCAGGAGACCTTGCAGATATTCAGGGATCACCTCCTCCAAGCTGAAAAATACCTACTCCCTTTGAGGAAGATTAGAAGCAACAGACCTTCATGGACGAGCAAGAAGCTCTTAACTAAGGCAAAACAAAACAAAACAATAAAAACAAACAAAACACAGACACACAGACACACACACACAAAAAAGAAAAAAAAAAAAAAAAAAAAGAAGCAGACACAGAGACTAGTGACCTGTGAGGAACGTAGAAGCACTGTCCAAACATGAACGGAACATGTTAGGAAAGAAAAAGTAACGTCACTGGGAGTTGGATTTAGTAAGGGTCATAGAAACTCTTAGGCAGATGCATCAGAAGAAAAAGAAAGACTAAGAAAATACAGGCCCACTGTTGAATGAGATACGGGGATGATGATAAAATGTGGAGAAATCTGAAGTATTTAATATTTTCATCCTGTTCTCACTGGTAAGACTAACCTTCAGAAATGCCAGCTTCCTGAGACCAGTGTGAAGATCCAAAACAAAGAAGAGTTACTCTCAGTGTGGAGGAAGGTCATCTTAGGGAATATTTTTTAAAAATACAGATAGACAGAGGTCCATATGACTTGATGGGTTGCCCTCACAGGTGCTGAAGTAGCTATCTGATGTCAGTGATAATCAATACTGGCTGTGTACTGACATCATGGAAGCTGGGGGAAGTTTATGTTGTTTCTATGAAAACAAAGATTACTCCCACCTTTTAGAAGGTCAAGAAAAAGAAATTGATTCACTACAGAATGGTTAGTGTCACCTTGGTCCCAAGAAAACTGATGGAGAAAATGATACTGGAAACTATTCCAAACACATGAAGAGTAAGGTGGTTTGAATCTTTAACATGAATTTATTATAGAGGAATTACACTGAATTAAGGGTTAATTATGGAAACCTTAATCAGCTACATAGCCTTCTACAAGGGTTAATTATGGAAACCTTAATCAGCTACATAGCCTTCTACAATGAGAGGACTAGTGAAGAACAATATCTGCTGTTTATACCAACTTTAATACAGCTTTTGAAATAGTCTCCTGTAACTTCTTTATAGATAGATTCAAGCGTGGGATAGGTAAACGGACCGTGTTGTGATCTGAAAACTGGCTAAATAATTGGGTATAAAGAGTAATGATTAGTAGTGCAAAGTCCTGCTGAAAGCTAGTGACCACTGTACTTTAAGGATCAACATAAATTCCAGTATTGTTCATCATCTTAATAAGCAACTTAACTTAGATGAAATTACATCCTACTCCCCCAGGAGTTGATCAAATACTGGGAGGAGTGGTTAAGACCCCAGGTGATTGTGATGTCATTCTGAAAAACCTGGACTAGTTGGAGAGGAAATGGGCAAGTGAGAATTTTGTGCAAATTCAACAGAAGGAAATGCTAGTTCTGTAACCGTGAATGCAGTTCCATGTACCAGGATAAGCTCAGTTGTTTTGAAAAGCCAGTGTCCTGGTAATATCAGTATTCCATATAATGATGCATGCACACAATTTCCGACTCTGGGTAAAAGAGTAGAATAGCAAGGTGATGGGTGAGGAGATCTCTCTTAAATTCCTGGTGGTGCAGCAAGTGACATGGTTGGAACTTCTCTCTCTCCCGTTTGTTTGATTTATTATCTCTAACAAGTTATTTGTATCATAATGTCTTATGTTATGTTCTTTTATCTTTTGTAGTAAATTAGTAATCCATCCTTATCTTGGTTGTGTTATTTGTACTTCTTCCCCTCCTAAAAGAGTGAGGGATGAGGCAGGGGGAAGCCCTTTTGGTAGCAACAGATTCAACTAAACAGAGACAGATGGAAAGGACTTTTGCAGAAAGGGAACTGAGATTCCTGGTGAATAAAAAGAGACACACTGTTTGTTCATTGCCAACCTGTTGTCCACCAGGACCCCCAGGTCCTTCTCCACAGAGTTCATCTTCAGCAGGTCATTCCCTAACCTGTACTGCTGCATGCAGTTATTCCTCCTCAGGTACAAGACTCTACACTTGCTCTTGTTAAAACTCATCAGGTTCCTTCCTTCCCAACACTCCAGTCTGTTCAGGTCTTGTTGAATGGTAACACAGCCTTCTACTGTGTCCACTCGTCTCAGGGCATACTCCTTGTATCATCAGCAATCTTGCTGAGGGTGGACTCTATTCCTTCATCCAGGTCACTGATGAAGATGTTGAATAAGACCAGTCCCAGCACTGACTCCTGAGCAACACAGCTAGTTACAGAATCATAGAATCACAGAATATCCTGAACTGGAAGGGGCTCATAAGAATCATTGAGTCCAACTCCTGGCTCCACACAGGACCAACCAAAAATCATATCATATGTCTGAGAGCATTTTCCAAGTACTTCTTGAACTCCATCAAGCTCAGTGCCATGACCATTGCCCTGGAGAGCCTGTTCCAGTGCCCAAACAATCTCTTGGTCAATAACTTTTTTCTGATATCCAACCAGAACCTCTCCTTTCACAGATTCATGATGTTTCCTTGAGTTCTACCATTGGCCACCAGAGAGAGGAGATGATAAGCACCTACCCCTCTGCTTCCCCTCCTGCGGAAGCCAAATATTGCAGTGAGGTCTCCCCTCAGCCTCCTCTTCTCTAGGCCAAGGAAATCAAGGGAATTTAGCTTCTCCTCATACATCTTCTTCTCTAAACGCCTCACCATCTTTGCAGCCCTTCTTTGGAGTCTCTCTAACAGCTTTATATACTTTTGGTACTGTGACACCCAAAGCTGCTCATAATACTCAAGGTGAGGCTGAAGGTCTAACTTCAGCCCACAGAGTTTTCAGTCATTTAGTGTATTTACTAACCATAATTTCTTTTAAGTGATAAGTAAAAGATACTTCTCTGCCTTCCCCTCCCCTTCT